>MDKI01034389.1:0-37540 GCA_005239505.1 Nicotiana paniculata
ACACCGACCACACTAAGGCCGCAAAACACATCAAGAACCCATGACCAGGGTACAAAGCCTCTCCATCGAATATCAATCTCAGGTGACACTGAAGATAACACCCGCTTACTCTGAACTTTCAAATCACTTTTTCTTGCTCTTCTGAGCTCATGACATCCTTATTAACACCGAACCGCAATCTCGATTCTTACTCCCAGTTACATACTGCTTACCGCACCTAACATGCCACTATGAGGTAGCGCAAGAATTCCATCATAACTTCTGAACCACCAATAGGTTGAACACTTAATCATTTAGAAACCTTTTACTAAACTCAATTCAAGAGTACCATCTCAACACACGAGTGAATTCTCACCATCACCCACATGAAAATCCTTAAGTAGTAGTCAATACCACCATAACCCTTCTGGGATCTGCCTACACCTAACATGCTATAATACTTGAATGCTTCCAAATAAAATCTATTACAACGGCCGACAAGCCCCGCACACATCAGCACAAACCACATGCATAACTTAATCACACCGAAGAAACTGATCACTACCGTAAATGTGCCATTTCAACCATGGATAATCAATCTATCTTTTTTTAATCATCTTCAATTGCTTCAGGAATAATAGCAACTTCCTTTAACTCATAGCAAACTCAACCCTCACTCATCCCGAGTGACCTTGATTCACGAGACTATGCTGCCTAAATCCCGTAACCCGTCTCATACCCTCCTGATAATCTCTCTACAATCCGGAGTTTATTTCTCTCACTCCTCCAATACTATCATGCTGCTTAAACATATCATAGAACATTCCAACCATCTTCCTTTTTTCAGAAATTACTCTGCAAAGGTCGATTCTTGATCATACTACTCCCTGAAACGCTTAAACGCCGCATTCTTATCTTTTGAACTCACTAGGACCGCTATTGAGAGTCACCCACTCTGAGTGGCCCCGAATACAATCAACTCCAAGGCTTTTCTAGCACATGAACACCCCTTTCCTTGAAGCACGTGACTGAGTCACTACCCTGACAACCCACCTATGCCTTAAGAAAAATGTTGAATCTTTCAAAGCCTAAGCCTGGACCGACGGGGCCAACTTTTGCACACATTCATCAAATCCCACGCACAATCACCATTTTACTCCTTTCCCTTAGCTGTAATAACTTGCCAACACGCCGACAATCTGCAACCCTATGATAACACAATCATGCAACCCAACTGAAGATGGTGGGACTCCCCCACTTAGCCAGAAGCTACTCCTTGCACCACTCTAGACCCTGTCGAGATCCTTTCTCCTTTGATAACACAATATTGCTCAACCAATCCGTCCAATCCTTCCAAATTCTCTTGTTAGCACTCCCTAAATACTCAAACTCTCTAGCATCATTCACACATTCTGCCTCCTACCGAATAGCCACTAGAACCTCTCACAGAGACTTGCCAACCATGTCACCGCTAACCTATTCACAGGAGATAAACCACCTGTGGAAATCACCCACGGACACCTTCCAACGACGCTGAAATGCACGCTCTCTGCGACTTCAATACCCCATCCTACACCCTGATTCATTTACCAACTTTTCTAGTCTGTCCTCTCCTCATGGACATCCATTAAATGCGCGACAACATCTTCAAATTCCAAGCTATGCTGCCGCTCCCACTTTGCGACTGCTCGACTTCCGCTTCTTACACCTGGCGTCCTAGAAATGGAACCACCGCCTAGCCTCATTTCAGGATCATTTTCTGTAGCTCTCGAATCAGCAGATCACCACGACTTCAAGCTCTTTGAAGATCATATTTCTCTAGCTGCCTTCATTATCAACACTTATCCGGTACTGAACCACCGCACCTCACGGTCTCTGCCAACCGCATTCTTCAACACTTTTTCTCAATACTCTGACCCCACGCAACCGACGAAACCATAGCACCGACAAACTTAACATATTCCATTCGATCAATGACGATGACTTCACGTCACAGGTTCATATCCCACCTCACTTGAAGACACCAATTCTTACTACTTTATCAACCCCAACCGGACCATTCATAACCCGAATGTCTTTCCTCTGCCGGAACTAAAATACCGAAATCTCGAAATCACACTCTGAGAGGACCTCCCTTCAAACCATTCATCACCCCCAACATACCGGCAAGCATTCTATCATCATATCGACATCGCGTGATAACTAATCGCAAGCATCATCACTACCTGAGCATAGCCTTAAGGCTCTCAGAAACACAGCTACTGAGATGAAACAACATATTATTCTTTTACAGGGCCATAGCAATAGCCCCAAACAATTAAACATAGAAACATCTCGAATTACATCTGTAGCACCATTTCAATTCCTCAAATATCCTGATTTATAGCAAGCGCTTCGCAACGCGTAAGATTGAGTAGGAATGAACATAGGCATAAGCCTCAAAGGAATCGAATCGCACGATGAGGAATCAAGAAGGGAAGTAATCCTAACAGCCATGTAGCCTCTCGAAGATAAGTACAGACATCTCTGTACCGATCCGCAAGACTCTACTAGACTTGCTCATGACTCGTGAGACCTAAGGGAACCTAGAGCTCTGATACCATATTGTCACGACCCAAAATCCATAAGGTCGTGATGGCGCCGGACATCATTGTCAGGAAAGCCAATCATTAATTAATCGAAATAATTTCCGGTTTTAACATTTATGAAAAACATTTCCTTTCACTTTATTACATATTAACTAAATAAGAATCTATTAAGTAAATACAATGGTTTAAATAGTCCTATTTTAACAAATATATCCCAACACATCCCAGAACCCGGTGTCACAAGTACATGAGAAATTTCTAAGAATTTTACAATTTCTACAAAGTTTGTCCGAAATACAAGTGGACAAGGAAATTAAAATAATGTAATACAGTATGAGGGAGACTCTGCAGCTGCGGATCGCCTCCGGATGATGCAACTCGCCTAAGTCTCCAATCCTCCACAACGCTATGGAAGTACCTATGCAATAAAATGCACAGCAAGTGCAGCATGGGTACAAAAACAACATGTACTTAGTAAGTCACCCGCCTAACCTAAGGAAGGTAGTGACGAGAGGTCAAATTAGACACTTGCTAAGGGTCAATTTAGAATATTCAAGTGTGATACTAAGCATGATTATCATAGGCAATTTATTAAAATTAGGAATAATTATTATCAACTCCGTTCACATTTAACACTTTATATCTTCGTCATATTAATAACAATTAATCAGCATGGGTGATTTAATCAAATAACAATTAATCAACGAGAAGGAACAACTTCTTCCAATAATTTTTAACTTTAAATCTCTGTCATTTCAATTGACAACTTAAAATTTCAGGCCAGTAATCAAGCAAGAATCATAGCAACTATGCAGAAAATATCATGCGCAAGAAATGCCGAGGGTCGAACGGTGCGGACCAACAATAATAAACTGTGCACTTTCAAGGGTCGAACGGATCGAACAATAGATGTATCTATCTACCCCGCTCGGGAATCGATCATGTGACGCGGTTATACATAAAAATAATAAGGCTAGCCTACTCGCGAATCATACCTGCGACTCAGGTGCTCATATGTACACATATTCACATAATAATTCCGCATTTTTATCAAGAAAGTTGTTTTCCCAGGAAAGTGGTAAAATTCTTGTTAAAGGAACATGAAATATAGCTTTTAAATCTTTATTTTGAAACTCATTTGCCAAGTTTAAAGATATTCCATAATATAACCCTATCAGGTATACAATTATTCACGGAGGAATTAATTCTGTTTCTAGATGATTAAGAAAATGAACTCTAGTCTTCTTTAGAAATACAATTACAATTTCGATTATATTAGCAGTTTAATATTACAGGCACGATCACAGGTACAACACATAAGGCATGCTAGTGGCTCCTAGACTACCCGGACATGGCACAATAGTAGATACGCACGGACTCCCGTCACCTCGTACGTACGTAGCCCCAGAAGATAATAACACATACTTAATTAAGTCACCTAGGGGGACAATTCCCCCTCACAAAGTTAGAAAGGAGACTTACCTCGCTCCAAAATAACATAACCGGCTTCCAAGCCCTTCCGACGACTCCAACGAGCGCACAACGCCCCAAAACTATCCAAATAACGGCAACCAATGAAAATATACTCTAATATTTGCAATAATTCCAAATTATATAATTTCCCAACCCCTCTTAGTGAAATGACCAAAATACCCTCGGTCCCACGTGCCCGGAATCCAAAATTTCTCAAAGATATATTCTACTCATAGCTTTACTAGTTCAAATATACAATTTACTCTACATTCCATGCTCAAATTCGTGGCTAAAATCCAAATTACCATTTCTAGGTTTTCTTCAATATTTCCAGATTATTCCACAATTTTCATGTATAATTCCATGAAATAACCTTGTATTTAACTTAGAAACATGAAGGAGTTACTTACCTTGTGATTCCTTACGAAAACCCTCTCTTGACGCTCCTCCAAAATCGACCAAACCAAAGAAGAAATGAAGAAATGGCCAACAATTCTTGAGTTTAAAACATTCTGCCCAGGCCATTTTTCGCACCTGCAATCCAATACTCTCACCTGCGATTCCGCAGGTACGAACACACCTGCGGCTTTCCGCAGCTCGAGCCAACTTCGTACCTGCACACCATAACCCGCATCTACGACCTCGCAGGTGCGGAAATACTATCGCACCTGCGCTCCCAGCCAGACCATCAATTCTTCACACCTGCTGTGCCATAGCCGTACCGGCGGCTCCGCACCTTTGGCCAAATCCTCGCAGGTGCGGTCACAGCAGATGACAGTAAATTCCAACCCTCTTCAAACTCTCAACTTGATCCGTTAACCACCCGGAATACACCCGAGGCCCCCGGGATCCCGTCCAATTATACCAACCTGTTCCAAAACATAATGCGGACTTGCTCGAGGCCTCAAATCACATCAAACAACATCGAAAACACGAATCGCACCCTAATCCCAACTTTATGAACTTAGAAATTTCCGACTTCTACATCCGATTACGAAACCTATCAAATCTTGTCCGATTGACCCCAAATTTTGCACACAAGTCATATTCGACATTACGGACCTGCTCCAACTTTTGGAATCGTATTCCGACCCCGATATCTCGCATTCCGACCCCAATATCAAAATTTCCACTTCCAGTCGGATTTCTCAAAAACCTTCAAATTTCTATCTTTAGCCAAATGACTTCAAAATGACCTACAGACATCCAAATTCACTTCCGATCACGCTCCCAACTCCAGAATCACCATACAGAGCTATTCCCAGACTCGGAATCCCAAACGGACATCAACATCACTGAAATGCGCTTCAATCCAAACTTAGAAAATTTATTCAAAAATCCTGACTTCCACAATATGCATCGAAACGCTCCTGGGTTATCCAAAACCCGATCCGGACATACGTCTAAGTCCGAAATCATCATACGAACCTGTTGGAACCTTCAATCCTTATTCGGAGGTCGTTTACTCAAAATTCCAATCTTAGTTGACTCTTCCAACTTAAGGCTTCTAAAATGAGAATTTTCTTTCCAAATCAACTCTAAACTTTTCGAAATTCAATTCCGACCACAGCTACAAGTCATAATACCTGAAATGGAGCTGCTCACAGCCTCAAATCGCTGAACGACGCTCTAGGGCTCAAAACGACCGGTCGGATCGTTACACCTAGTCTCCTTGGCCATATGTAGCCTGATACCGAAAGCAATACCATAAATGAATCTCCTAACTTTCTCCCTCTCAATAGGAAGAAAGACAACTGCATGGTGATCTAAATACACGAATCTAATGTCATATTGGGTAACAGTCATGCTACCATGCTGAAAGCGCTCAAACTAACTGCGATACTCCTCTCTCATAGTAAAAGGGGTGAACTTCTCAAAAAATACCTGCAAAAACTTATCCCAAGTGAGTGGTGGTGAACCTGTTGGTCTGCTTCGCTCATAATCTTACCACCACCTCATAGCAGAATCAGTCATCTGAAACACTACAAAGTCGACTCCATCGGACTCCACAATACCCATGTTGCGCAACACCTTGTGCCAACGGTCAATGAAATCCTGGGGGTCCTCAGAAGGTGTGCCACCAAATAGAATAGGAAATAAATTTGTAAACTTGTCCAATCTCATAAATCCTTTAGAAAACATTGCGACCCTCTCCCCGTTCCATGTAGCAATAATAGGCTGAGCCACTCCAACTGGGGGAACTGTCGGAGTCTGATATCCGTGAGCCATTTGCTCTAGTGTGTGAGTAGCATGAGTCTGTGCTCCTCCCCCAGCATGAGAGATAAATGGTGGCATCGAAAATGCACCGATATGGGCCATGTTCTCCATAAGGCCCACCAAGCAGACTAGAGGGTCTTGAAGTACCGAGGTAGTAATAAGTCCCCCCCCCCCCCCCCCCCCCGGGACCTAAGGTGGACAGCTAGCATAATTTGAACAAGAACCTCCTCTTCCCACTCGATTTGAGCTTCCGCAATTGATGTTGTTGCATGCGCTCTAGGCTAAGCTCTGCCTCAACCTCGGCCTCAACCTCTATGGTAACAACCTGGGGCTCCAGATCCTGACCCACCATGGATGTTGTTCCACACTCTCATCATCTGCGAGAGAACAAGAATGGAGTGATTCAAACTTTAATGATGGAATAAAATCGTACGATAGAGAAAGAAAGAAGTGAAATTTTCCTAAAGCTCTATAGCCTTTAGAAGAAAAGTAAAGACGTATCCATAACAATCCTCCAAACTCTACTAAACTTGTTCATGACTCGTGAGACCTACGCAACCTAGTGCTCTGATACCAACTTGTCACGATCCAAATTCCCAACTTTGTGACCGTGATGGTACCTAATATCTACTTGCTAGGAAAGCTGACATTATTAAATTAATTAACCAATGTTTTTTTCGAGCCTAACCTCCACAAAATAGTGACAAGTCTATGACAAGACACCTACGTAAATCATGTACAAGTATATACATAAAGCGACAAAATAACCAGTAGAACAATTAAAATATTAACTAGGAGGGGAAATGTAAAAAGGGGAGTACGATAAGAACCACAAGTACAAAGTCACTGAATAGCCCTTTTCCGAAACGATAATAATGCAACCAATTAAATCATCAATCCAGAAACCAAGTAAAGCAATAAAATCAACAATGACACGGCATTACCCTTCGTGCTTTTTCTCTCATCCTCACTATATAATATCATAAATTAAATGGCACGGCATCACCCTTCGTGCTTTTACTCTCAACCTCACATGATTTGATAAATGATTATAAACAATAAAATGCGCGACATCACCTTTAGTGCTTTAATACTCACCATATCTCAAATAATTGATATTGTATGCAAATAAGGCACAACAACTCCCTTCGTGATTTTCACTCTTCTTCACCGAGCAACAACATTAATTTAAACTAGTAAAAGATGGTGGGAAGTTATTTCACTTCAATCATAGTGTAATGATAATTTTCTCATATTTCAAATTCCAACAACTCCAAAATAATCAATAAATAAGAAAGCAAACAATTAAAGTAGTAATAATCTAGCTACGACATGGAAAACAAAGTCATGGAAATAACATAATACAATAGAACAATTACCACTCGCATTCATTAACCCAATAATAATGTATATATATATACTCGTCACCTTACACATACGTTGTTCCCACACATAATTCATGTAGAAAATATACCAATAAGTCCTAATCCTTGAAGACAAAGTTAACCACGATACTTACCTCACTCCGGAACCAAATCAATGCTCAACCGCGACTTTTCCTTTAGAATTAGCCTCCAAATCAATCAAATCTAGCCAAATATAGTTCAAATAATTCAAAATGGGTTTTAGAAACTCCCCACGAGTAAAAAATATTCAATCTTTAATGAATTTGGAAAAAGTCAACAAAAGTCAATCTCGGGCCCGCTTGGTCAAAACCCGAGATTCGGACCAAAATCAAATTACTCATTCAACCCCCAGCATGGTTATGTGATTTTTAAAAAAATTCCACCTCATTTAAGGTCTAAATCTTAATTTTATAAAATTTCCAATTTCTACCCAAATCCCTAATTTCTACGATGAAAGATCCTTGATTAAAGGTTAAAATTAATGGGTGTTTATGTAAATGTAATACAACAAGTTAAAATTTACTAACCAATGATGTTGGGATGAAAAACCTCTTCAAAATCGCCTCTAGGCCGAGCTCCAACTTCAAAATGGTGAAAAATGGTTCAAACCCCGACTTTTAGATGTTTTAATACCTGGACGTCAGGTGTTGTTCACGTTCACGAAGCACCTAACGTGTTCACGAAGAGAAGTGGACAAAATTCCTTAGCGTTCGCGAAGTCTTAGCTCCCCCTTGCCTTCGCGTTCACGATCCAAGGCCCGCATTCTCAAAGAGTAATGCTTGACCTTCCCCCTGATCCCCACAAGGCTTCGCATTCGCGAGAAGTCTATCGTGTTCGTGAAGGGTAAGCCCCCCTCTACTTCATGTTCGCAACCAGCTCCTTGTGTTCGCAAAGAAATAATCCGCTCCAGCCCCAAACTCCCCTTGCGATTGCGAAGCACAAAGCACTAGAAACTGCTGAAAACCAGTAATCTGATAAGTCAGAAATGGTCTGTAGCCTATCTGAAGCTCACCCTAGCCCCTCAGGCTCCAAAACGAACATGCACACGAGTGTAACAATATAATACAACTCGCTCGCATGATAAAACATCAAAATAACACCTAGAACTATGGATCGGACATCAAAATGCATGAAATTGCAAAGAAAACTCAAGAACCTCTAAAATCACAATCAAGCATCCGAATCCTATAAAACCAACTCCGATTTATACCAAATTTTACAAGAAAGTCTCAAATAGAAAAAGGACCTATATCAAGTCCCAAAATCAAAATCCGAACCCAATATCCATGAAGTTAATCTACGGTCAAACCTAGAAATTTTCCAAATTTTCAAATTATTAACTTTCGGCAAAATAAGTCAAATCAATCTAGGGACCTCCGAATTCAATTCCGGACGCACTCTCAAGTAAAAAATCACAATACGGACCTACCAGAATCGTCAAAACACCGATCGATGGTTGTTTACACAAAACATTAACCGTAGTCAACTCAAGTTACTTTTAAAGCCAAATATCATATTTAATTCAAAGTTTTACGTAAAAATTTTTTGAAAAAGACACAAACTGCACATGCAAATCAAGAAACATCAAGTGGAGCTAGTAGAGGTCTTGGAATGCGGAAATAAGATCCAGTACACAAAACGACCTATAGGGTCGTCACAGCCAACCACTTTTTGTAAAACGATAGTCCTCCACCGACTTTATAGGTCCCAAAGGGAGCTGCTTCACCGTCTCGCAAAAATATTAATATATCTCTACTCCGACATCATATTGTCACGATCCAAATTTCACCTAGTCGTGATAGCACCTATTCCAACCCGCTAGGTAAGCCAAACAATAGTTACACAATTCTAATGAGGATCATAAATAATTATATCAAGGATTGGTAGTACAAGTCATGAGCCACTAAGATTTAGATTTACATGATGGTACAAAAATATATACAACATCTGTTTGACATATACATAACCGCTTTAATGGGAGAACAACCCAACCCTTGGAACATAATACAACCCCAGGTGGCAAAGAGCCGACATCGAGGTGCCAAACCTTCCCGTCGATGTGAGCTCTTGGGGAAGATCAGTCTGTTATACCTAGAGTAAATTTATCCGTTGAGCAACGGCCCTTTCAACTCGAAACCGTCGGATCACTAAGGCCGACTTTCGTCCCTGCTCGATGGGTGGATCTTGCAGTCAAGCTCCCTTCTGCCTTTGCACTCGAGGGTCAATCTCCATCCAACCCGAGGAAACCTTTGCATGCCTCCGTTTAAACAGAGTATGAATCCAAAACTACCAAGAACAAGTGGTAGCTTTATCCGAAAAGTGAGTACAATTTCAGCGCCGGCTTCCTCCATCCATAACAACTCAACTCCAAGATCTGAATGCAAGGTGCAGAAGTGTAGTATGAGTACAACCGATCTCATGTAGTCAGTAAGTATCAGAACTAACCTCGTCGAGGTAATGGTGGCAAGAATTGTTAAGAATAGTTGCTAATAACCTGTTTAATTCCTGAATTTCACAAGTACACAGCAATGATGTCATCGAATCATATAACACAGAAAAGAAACATCGGTGCACCAAGAGATAATGTACTAAGTCATTAATCAGTTAACAATCCAGAATATAGAGAAGATATGCTTCCAATATCATCAAATCATCAAACATGCATACAAAGAAGATATGCGTAAAGTATCAAATAATCCTTCCAATGTTTCATATAGAGAAGATATGCGTGAAGTAGAAATTAATCCTCCAACAAGTGCATATAGAGAAGATATACAAAAAATAATGTATACATACAAGGAGTTTGCAAATATAGAATAGATGCAAAGTCCAACCAATCAACATCACCAAAATTCACATCAACCAGAAACCCGTCGGTTTCTTACAACATGCGTGTACACCATTAAGAGAGAAACATGAGAGAGTAACCCTAGGGGATTGATCCTTATCCACACGCTGCACAACAACTCACGTTCCAATAATAACAACCTCACAGAAAACTCACATGCCAATAGTAACAACCGCACCGACAACTCATGTTCCAATAGTAACAATCGCACGGACAACTCACATGCCAATAATAACTCGAATGTGCACAAACCACTAGCGTGCTATCAGTCTAGTCCATATCACACAGAAAACATATATACATGAATAATGAATGGAAAATTACTTGTTCATATAATGATATAAGTGACATGTTAAGGTGTATGCATGTGCGAAGTGTTACCATAGCTTAAATTAGGCAATTTCATCACAGAAATAGCAATTATCATGTGCAATAAGGGGACTAACCTATATGTAACCTCTAACATGATCCAATTATCTCATAAAGGAGTAAAAACATAAGAAACATAATAGCATGAGGCTGAGCAATCAACTCAAAGCATATCCTAGCCGAAGCACTACCCTAAGGATGGATAATACCCCGGTGCATGCATATCGGCCCAACCCCTCACATGTGTGCCACCCATAGCACGTCGATATCACTAATAACTCAAGATACTAGTGCCTCAACAAAGTTTAGGTAAGATACTTACCTCAAACAAGCCAAATCAATACTCTAAAACCGCTTTCCCGCACGAATCTGCCTCTGAACGGCTCGAAATCTAGCCAAAAATAATTCAGTAACATCAAATAATGTCATAGGTAAAAAAACCAAAATTATAAAGGTCAAATATTTAATCAAATACTCAAAGTCAACAAAAAAAGTCAACCAAGACCCGCACCCTGGAACCCAAAAAAACTCACACATAGGTTTCATCCAAATTTGACTCCGAATCGATGTTTAAAACCCAATTACTCACTTTAGAAAATTTTTGTCAATACCCTCCCCCCCCCCCCCCCCCCCCCCCCAATAAGCATTTTCTTATCTTCCAAGAAAAATCCATTTTTTCTTCTTTAAGATTCCTTGATTTAGAGTTAAATTGAATGATAGATTCATGTTATAATTATAAGTTTGAGCTAGGTTTAATTACCCCAATGAAGTAGATGAAAACTCCCTCAAAAATCGCCTCTTCTCGTGCTCCAAAGCCTCGTGAGAAAAAGTGACTAAATTTCGGAACAAGTAAAAAAAATGCAGTGGTTGTCCCAACTCGAATTAGATCCTAGGTGATTCTGAAACTCAAATTCGATAAGCACAACATAATCCTTGCGAGATTGCACCCAAGATATCATTTTGAATCACCCAATTTATCCTTAAAATGAGGGATATATGATGTTTTGAAGTTTTAATGCAAGTCTAAAAATTTCAGGAACATAACTGGTATTTTTATAATTATTGCACCAGAAAATCAGCGAAAAAAAATCTTCATTTTAGCACCCAACACTCATTCGGAATCTCCCGGGCACAAACTATATATGTATTTCAATCATGAAACTATATATGCATTTCAATCATAAAAACGCTATGAACCTGCTCGGGCACTCACAATACCGAAAAGAGATCGTCTTTACCCAATATTGACCATGGTCAAACTTCAAATCTTTAACTTAACTAGTCTCTCAACCAATGATCCAAAACACACCCTAGCCCTTCGGGACCTCATCCAATCATATCAATAAGTACAAATACATTATCCAAACTTATGCAAGTCTCAAAATACTCATGGGAATATCACAACAAAGAATTGAGGCTCAAACTGAATAGAGTTTTTCTTAAGTTGTTAAATCATCATTCTTTCAAAAAAGTGTCTAAAACACACTTACACTCTTTAGATTACTTCCAAACATTTCACACAATCTCAACTCAATTATATATACCTATTCAAAGTCTCGAAACACAAATTAGTCTAATAACATCAAAGTCAACTCTTGGTTAAACTTATAAACTCTTAAGTTCTTCAAATTGCTAACTATCGGTAAATAGTATCAAAGTCTTCTAGGAACCTCAGAAACCAAATCTGAACATATGTACAAGTCCAAAATCATTATACAAATCTATCGAAATTATCAAAACACGATTTCGAGTCTATTTACCCAAACGTCAAACTCTGGTTAACTCTTCCAACTTGAAGATTCCAAATCAAGAGTCATTCTTCCAAATCAATCATGAACCACTGGAAATCCAAAACCGACCATACACGCAAGTCATAATACATCATATGAAGTTATTCAAAGTCTCAAACCACCAAATGGAATGTTAAATATCAAAATGAACGATTATACGTATCGACGAACAGTTTAATGCGTTGGAAACTAGAATCATAGACCTTCAATTAGGTGGGTGGATCACCCCATAACTCCAAGTATATTGAGAGAAATGCTCAGTGACATTAGATCTAAATTTTGTGGAAACGTAACTTGCGACAACTTTTGTTGAGTTTTATTTTATAACTCACTTGACTTCAAAACTTAACGTACGACTATTATATGATTCAAATACCTCATAATATGACCTTATTAGTATTTTAAAAACTCCTAGTCTTACCCCAAAGTTACGGGTTATAGCATTCCCAACTTGCCTGCTTTTGACGAAACTTATTTTCTTCGACTCACTCAACTTCTAACCCTCTTGATACTTGATGATCATGATCTTAAACCTTTTTAAACTCCAAGGTAACTTACTTCATATAATCTCAAGGATGATCTCATTTCTGAGCTTACCTCAATTGACTTACGGCGCACTTGACATATGAATATGTGGGATGTAACATTATTCTATCCCTTTGGAACATTCGTCCTCAAATGTTGAACTGATGTGCTTACTGGATTTATATCTTATCGGCTCATAAGAATTCTTTAGTAAAGTTTGTTCCATCTAGGAAACTATTTTGTAAACAAATTTAGAAGTCAAGGCATTCCCCCTTTAGGCTTCTTTTATTAATTAGAACTGACATTGCACATCTAGTATGCACAATCTGATAGGACCTCAAACTGGGCCATGTTATCTAGAACTCTTTATACTAATGTTCTTACTTGTCGTATTAACCTTCTGGCTAACTATACTATTTTGCGTCAGTAACAAATGTAAGTCCTGAATAAACTCTTACGACTTAGCTCTACAACACGATTTGGATTTGAAATGAGGGTAACAAGCTCCTAAATTCTTTGTAGCTTTCTGTTTATATAATGTGGTGCACAACACATCAATAAACAAGATTTTACTAGACACGACTTTGTAGACTCTTTAGGACAGGCCTGTTCTAATACCAATTTGTCACACCCCAACCTAAGTGAGGCATGACTGGCACTCAGTGTCATACTGACCCGAGCGAATCACTCTATAATTCGTGATCGCTGGACATAAATAAGTATACATAAGCCCACTTGGCCGACTATATCGTATCATAAGATATCATGGACCAACAGAGCCTCAACTCATAATGTATAACTGTAAGTGGTCAAATGTTGTATCAGCGATCCATCGTACTCAAAGTATGAATACACACGATCCATCAAGGCCTTTGACATACTGTACATACTGAACATATATCTACAAAGTCTTTAAGAGTATATGACATTGAAAAATGGTCGGGACAGGGCCATAGCCTAACCATAAATCTATAGCAAAACTCTAACATCATGACTTATAGACTCGACTGCACTCCAAATGAAGTGGAGTCTTCCGAATGAACTCCAAATGAAGTGGAGTCTTACCGATCCTACATTGAATGCTAACCTCATCTACTGTGAGGGATCGTCAAATTAATTATCTACACATGCAGGCATGAATGCAGCGTCCACAATAAAAAAAGATGTCAGTACCAATAATGTACCTAGTATGTAAGGCAGAACTAAAACATAATAATAACACAATATCATGAGAGAGATATAATAATCAACCTAAACCTCTGAAGTGCCAATGAGGACCATGATATGCATACTAATCATACTTGTATATTTAATGCTTCTCTTTGGAACTATTAACCATATCATAACATGACTGCCCAACTACTCAGTGGTAACTGCCCGACCAGCCGTAGCGCGGTGGTAAATGTGTAACTGTTCAACATGCCATAACTCGGCGGTAAATGCATGACCGTCCAATCAGCTGTATCTCGGTAGTAAATGCATAACTCCCTAACCGAATGTAGCTCGGTGGTAAATGCATGACTGCCCGACCAGCCGTAGCTTGGTGATAAATTCGCATATAATGTCATTACTCGTTTATATATATATATACCTACAATGTATGAAAAGCCTTTTAGGATTATTAGGACTTCTTTCGGAATGACCTATAGTTGTTCACCCTCCGATTACGTTATGAACATTGACACTTTTATCGTATGCCTCAATAGGGACTTATTAACATACTTAGACATGCTTTAAATTACATTTTATAGGAATGAATAATGTAGACATCCTTACCTACTAAGAGTATAACTATTTGTGGAATAACATAACATTTACGTTTTGTTACTTTAATCATTCCAAAAGAAGGAAGGATTATCCTTACCATACATGGTCTTAACCCACTGGCTCAAGAGCTCAACTCGAATCCTCTTCATGACCTATACGATAACAAGAATGATACTATCATCAACCATACGAATAATTCTCCTAATCGCATAATGAAAGGTAACCTATCCTACAAAAAAATGGAAAACATTTCCCCTTGTTCTTATCATTCCCTCAAGACTATTATAGGAAAGGTAACACAATTAGAAAGTCCCATAACAAGTTTTACAAACCAAACAATGATACAACGAGCGGCAAGCTCGGCTAAGATTATCAAACACACTTCTCCAATATTTTGTTTCCTTCAAAACACATATCAATGACAACAACAACAATATACTCAAGTTACTCCAACAATTTCCAGCATTTTTAAACAATTTAACCAGCTCAACAAACCCACACAACACAACAAAACGACTCAAATACACCATTCGTCCATTACTTCCATCTTAAAATGACTAAGTATAACTACAACATCAACATGTCTATATACATAGAGAGGAAGAGGGGTTTTAACTTGTAATATATTCATATATTCATAACTATAGCTCAACAACAAAATATCTTCATAACTACAACTCAACAACACCTTCAACAACTATACATACCAGGAACAATCTCAACATGTCATACAATATACTCAACAAATCTCTTTCATCATCTACTCTTCAGCTTACAAGTTATAACAACTAACATGATTAAATCATCCACTATGTCCAACACACAAACAACCACATTCATATTATTTTCAGCCTTATATCCATCATTAAAACAACATCAAACAACCCAACACATCTCAAGAACATCACAAACAACTTTTAAGTGCTAACTTGCAACATCTCAACTAAACAACTTAGCTAGGGATTATATATTATCAAACTCATGTAAGGGAAGAGGAGAATACCTATAAAAATCAAGAAAAACTACAAGAACAACTCTCCTTAAATTTGAAATAACTCATCAACAAAATTATATAAGTGATCTCTACCACTTCTACAACACTTCTAATGAAGAACTTAGGTGGTTTGGCATTGAATTTGTGTAAGAACCTTAGGATATGCTTAGAGAGAGTTTAGAGGTACTTGTAGATATGGTTTTATAAAAAATAATACTTGGAGATGAAGTCCAACCACTCTATATAACAAGATAACCTCCTCCGTCTTTGTGGGTCCCAAAGAGAGCTGCTTATGTAGTCTCGTGGAAATGTAAATATCTCCTTACTCCAACGTTGTATCGATGAAAAGTTTAATGAGTTGGAAACGAGACTCGTAGATATTAAATTTGGTGAATGGATCACCCTATAACTCCAAGTACATTGAGACAAAATCTTAGTAACATTAGTCCCACATTTTTAGTAAAATTATGAACGTAACTTGCGACAACTTTTGTCGACTTTTATTTTACAACTCGCTGACTACAAAAATTATTATACGAATATTATATGATTTAAATATATCATAATGACTTTATTATTATGATAACAACTCCTAGTATTACCCCAAAGGTATGAGTTATAACATTCCCAACTTGTCAGCTTTCAATGAAACTTATTTTCTTCGACTCACTCAACTTCTAACTCTGTCGCTACTTGTTGATCATGATATTAAACCTTTGTCACCTCCAAGGTAATGTAATTCATATAATCTCAAGTATGATCTACAAAGCCTCTAAGAGTATCTGACATCGAAACATGGTCGAGACAGGGCCCTAGCCTACCCATAAGTCTCTAGCAAAACTCTAACATCGTGACTTATAAAACTCTGAATAAGGTGGAGTCTTACCGAACCTTCGATGAATGCTAACGTCATCTAATGTGAGGTATGGTAAAACTGATGACCTATACATCCAAGCATAAATGTAATGTCCACAACAAAAATAATGTCAGTACGAATAATGTACCGAGTGTTTAAGGTAGAATTGAAACATAACAATAAGACAACATCAATGAGAGAGATATAAGAATCAACCTGAACCTCTGAAGTGCCACTGGGGGCATGATATGCATAGTAATTATACTTATATATTTAATGCCTCTCTTTGGGAATATTATCCATATCATAAATGCATGACCGTCGATCGGCCGCAGCGCAATGTTAAATGCATGATCGTAGATTGGTCGTAGCTCAATGGTGAATGCGTAACTGCCCAACAGGCCGTAGCTCGATGGTAAATGCATGTCTGCCCGACCGGATGTAGCTCAATGGTAAATGTGTATGTAATGTCATTACTCATTTACACGTATACCTACAATTCATGAAGAGCCTTTTAGGATCATTAGGACATCTTACGGAATGACCTATAGTCGTTCACCCTCCGATTACGCTATGAACATTAACATCTTTATCGTATGCCTCAATAGAAATTTAGGAACATGCATAGAAATTCTTTGAGTAACATTTACATGAATGAATAATATAGGAATCTTAACTACTAAGAGTGTAACCATTTATTGAATAACATTACATTTACGAGTCATTACTTGGATCATTCCAAAAGAAGGAAGGATTATATAACGACCCGATTGGTCGTGTTGAGTACTAGATTTAATTTTAGTATTGCAAGACCTTCCATAGCTTCACTTGATGTTTATTTCTTTGCATGCATAGTTCGTATCTTTTTCCAAAAAGTTTACGTAGAATTTTGAAGAAATGTGATTTTCGGCCTAAAATGGGACTTGAGTTGACCAAGATCAACATTTTTGGTAAACGATATGAGATCGGTATTTTGATGATTCCGTTAGGTTTGTATGATGTTTTTGGACTTGTACGCACGTTATGTGAAAACTTATGAAAATGAGTATTAAGTTGAAAATTCTTGAGTATTGATAGTCGATTCGTGTTATTTGATGTAATTTTGATCATTTGAGATAGCGAGCAAGTTTGTATAATGTTATTACACTTGTGTGCATGTTTGATCCTGAGGGGCTCGGGTGAGTTTTAGATGTGTTGCGGAAGAGTGTGGATCATTTTTGAACTTTTGGTGCTAGGCATTGCTGGTGCAAGCTTGCAAATATCACAATTGTGATGCCAGGCTCGCATTTGCGAGCCTCGTTTTTGTGGTCATTGGGTCGCATTTGCAAAATTGGGCGGGGGGAGGGGAGGGGTTGACCTCGTATTGCAAGGAGAGTTTTGCTATTGCCAAGGAGGGGGTGTCGCTTTTGCGAACAATTTGATCACATTTTCGACCACTAGGCACTTTTGGAAACTTCGAAAATGCGAAGCATTTATGCGCATTAGCGAATGTGGGCATTTTGCATTTGCGATAAAAATGTCGCATTTGTGACTTCTCTAGGCCTGATGCACTCATTTGATTTGTGATAGTAGTTTCAGGAGGAGCAGACAGCCACACAGTCGAGGCCACAAGTGAGATACCAGCTCAGGGATTAGCCTTTTTCATCTGACAGCACCTCCGAGGGGTTGGAGAGCATTCTGACATTGATGAGGCGCTGAAGAAGATTCTAGAGAACTAGAAGACGATCATAGACACCTTGGCACAACACGAGTCAATTATTAAGGAACTGGGAAAGGAAGTGAAGAAGATGAGAAAGTCCCACGCAATCAAGAAATCAGTGGATAAGATCCGTAAGGAGGCGACTAGACTTCCCACCGCCACAGACCTACCTTTTGATATGCTCCTTGACCTGCATCAGTCTGCCCTAGATCCTTCGGCACCATCTGAACCGGTGGCACTAGCTGGCCAATCTGAGGAGCCAGACCTTGTTGCCGAAACTGCTGAGGCAGTGCGTGTAATGTTCGAAAATCTGGCCACGCCTAGATTTGATGATGATGAGATTCAGCTGGCTGATCCTGAGGGAGATGACATTGTCGGGGACACTGAGATGTCCAAGGATCGATAGGGTGTTTTCTTCACCCTCTCTTCTCTCATTATTATTTTGCTAAGCATTAGGGACAATGCTTACTTTTATTCTGGGGTGGGGGTGGAGTTTATCTGATACATTGACACACTTTGGATACATTTGGTCTGTAATAATTTGATGATTCTCTATATTTTCTCATTTTCATTTATCTATTGTCTCTCTCTTTTCTTATTTGTATTTATCTATACTTAGTAGTTATTGTTCATTAGCTTCTTTATTTTTTCCATATTAGTTCTTGTTTTGTTAAGTACCTTCTTTTATGACTTAGTAGATAATAAGCCGTTGGATTTCTTAACGCCACAGTTATTTCCAAAGGTAGTTTTTGTGTGAACCGGGCGACTTGTCCCAACGATGAATGGCGTGACAACCTTCTTAAGGGAATGATTTTGTTTTTGTGTTTAGGTAATAATAGTAGTAGTAGTAATGAATAAAAAGACCTAATCAAGTCATTCTCGAAGAGTTAATCATGCTTCATTTTGTACCAACACACTTAACTACGTGCTTATGGTTAGAGATATGGTTTTTAAAAGAAATAGCTCTAATTAGTGACTTTGTGACTCTTGAGTTGACTTTGGTGATCATAGAGTGGTTTATTGGACCATAATGATCTTTAAACTTGAATGTGGTCATTGTAGCCTCTCGACTCTATCCACTTTACAATCTAGTTGCGTGAGGGGTGAGATGAATTATTGCTAGTCAAAGTATATGTGCGAATGGTCTAGAACTTGCCCCGAATGTGTTTAAAAGAAAAATTCTAATTTTTGCTTGGTTTTAGAATTGATTGTAGGCTTTCCGTGGCCCATTTGAGCTTTCTATTGCCAACCAATGTCGTTATCCCTCGCCAACCCCTTTTGAGCCTTTAGTCTTTCACATTTGATAACCATGTTATTAGTCTTTACCTATTTTATCGTGACCCTCTCTTGGCACCCGGGCTTTTCTTAACACTCTTGTGAAATAAGTGGCTTAAATCATAAGTTTGGGGGAGAGATGAGGAATTTTAAAAAGGTATCAAGTCACAAAAAGAGAAAAGAAATTATCTCTATGAAAAGAGAAGACACGAAAAGAAAAGAACAAAAAGAAAAATGTAAATAAGAGAATAAGTGGAAGGGTTGATGGATTCAAAAATAGGTATGATCCTAACAAGAGCATAAAAAGGGAGAAAGAGAGTGAAATAAACAAGAAAGAGTGATGTCAAGTCTCTCCATCCCTCAATGAAAATAAAATACCTCTAAGAATTGGTAATTGTGAACCGAGAAATGAAATGTGGAGTGCTCAGGGAAGGTGTAACCACTTACTTATATGGTATCCTAACCTAATCCAAAAGCCTTCATTACAACCCGAAAGTAAATCGTACTTAATTTCAAACCGAGTGAGCTTACATCAGTAGTGATCTACATGAGGGGCAAGCCTATGGTACTTGAAGTCGTACTTGTCACATTCTTTTGTGAGAGAAGAGTGAACCTTTCATGAATCTTAAGATTGAGAGATAACTTTTTAAGTGAGCTTGGCAAATGGAAGGTAGAGGAGGAAGAGTTTGGAGTCCACCAAGAACTACATGATAGAACAAGAGTCCTTGATGAGTAAAGAAAATTCTTGAAGCTCAAATATCACATTAGAACTATATGTGCATGAATACTTAACTTGTCACCTTGTTGATAATACATGAGTAGTGTGGGTAATTGTTGATCTCAACTATTGTATGAATGGCTCACCATTGACTCGCTGAAATGACCTTTAACTTTGAGGAGTTGGGAACTAATTTATTTGCTTGAGGACAAGCAAAGACTTAAGTTTGGGAGAGTTGATAAGTGTAGATTTTGACCACTTATTAGAACCTTTTTGCTTTTGTTTTAGTCCGAACGTATTGATTTATGTTCTCAAAACTAATGAAAGTGTGCAAATTGCAGAAATGTTGGAAGTTTGGGCTCTTACGATGAATTCCAACGCAAAAAAGAGTGTTCTGACTCACAAGGCAAAAAAGGGCACAAAACACAAGAAGTGCGGTCCGCAGAGGTATTTCTGCAGCCACAGAAGAAAGTGCGGACTGTGGAATTCTCTGTGCAGCCACAGGACTAGTTAAGAAGCCCATCAGACTTTTAGTGGATGTGCAGACCGCACATAAATTGTGCGGTCATAGAACAAGGTCCGCACTGATAAAGAATTAAAAGTTCAGAGAGTATGCAAATGACCAAGACTTGAAGACTTGCCTGAAGTGCGGACTGCACAAGAATTGTGCGGATGCAGTAGATGCATTTCAGCCACAAACCAAATTGTGCGGCTGCAAAATCCAAGTCCTTGCAAGCTGAAAAAATCTAAGGACTGCACATGAAATTGTACGGCCGCAAAAACTCCCCAGGGGCATTTTTATCAGTGAATTTTTGGTCACTATAAATAGATGAGAATCACATTTTTAGGTTAAGTTTCGAAGTTTGCGCTGTTGTAGCCATTGTATTTTGCTATTTTAGGAAGTTTGTGACTATTTCGGGATTTAAACATATTTTTCATTTTAATCTTAGATTATGAGTTTAATTAGTATTTATTCTTTGTTTTCTTCATTTTTCACCATGAGTAGCTAGACTCTTACTAGGGTTGTGACCCAACCCTAGTGTGTAAACCTTATGGGTATATAATTTAATGCTTGTTTATGATTGAGTGTTGATTATTTAGCCTAGTTTATGCTTTAATTTTAGAATTAATGGTCGCAAACCTTGATTCATGCCTTTTTTATTTGGTCTTTGCTTGAGAAAGAGAGACCTGGTCTAGGAAAACTTGGCTAACAAGAAATTGGGATAATTAAGGGTTTGATTAGCCTAATTAAAGGGTTTGAACTAGAGATAGGAGAACTCGACTTGAGCTCATATCAACTATTTAGCTTGATACCCATTTGGGCTAGAGAAAGTCAAATTAGGAAAAATTACTCTATGACCGAGAGGTATTGTATGGGTTACTTAGATTTGAGAGCTATAATTTACCCCGAACAATAAAACAAGTGTTAACATATTTAACCCATTAGGCGAACACCTAGGTTAAGGTCACATCCCTAGACTTTTTAACCAAAAGGAAAAATACCAAAAACAATCATTCTCTTTCTAGTTTCTTCTCTTTAGCGTAATTGCTAGAGTTAATTTAGAAATAGAAATCAAAACCATGTGTTAGAAGTGAAATCTAGTGTTCCATTTTATCTCATCTAGTGTATACTCCTAACACCCATATTAAACTCTCTGTGGAAATCGACCTCAACTCTTGTTGGGTACTATTGAGTGCAGATTGGACGTGGAACATGTCGCATTTGCGACCAAGAGTTCACAAATGTGACACCTGCAGCTGGGTAAAAGAGGAAAAAATGGGACTTAGCTCAATTTACACCATTTCTCAACCCCAAATATTCTTGAGGCGATTATCTTGAGAGCTTTTCTTTCCAAAATCATTGGCAAATAACTGTAACGACCCGACCGGTCACTTTGATAATGGAATAAGGTCTTGAACAGCTTCACATTGTGTATATCGACCTGCGTGCATGGTTGGATTCAGTTACAGGATGATCCGGAGTCGAATTGGAAGAAGGATTTTAGTTTTGGAAGCTTAAACGGTGAATTTGACCGAAATTTTGACTTTTGTGTAAACAGATCTGGAATGAGTTTTGGGTAATGTCAACAACTCCGTATGGTAATTTTGGACTTAGGCACGCATCAGGAATTGGATTTGGAGGTCCGTAGGGAAATTTGAGGCAATTCGGCAATTCTTGGAAAATTTGAAGTTTGCGAAATGGAGAAGTTTGACCACAGTTGACTTTTTGGGATATCGGGGTCGGAATGCGATTCAGAGAGTTGGAATAGCTTCGGGATGTCAATTGGGACTTGTCTGCAAAATTTGGCATCATTTCGGGTAGAATTGATAGGTTTCGGCACGAGTTTAGAAGTTTGAAGATTTGAAAGTTCATAATTTCGATCTATGGTGTGATTCGTCGTTTCGGCATTGTTTGATATGCTTTGAGACCTCGAGCGAGTCCGTGTTGGGTTATATGATTTGTCTGTGTGTTTAGAAGGGGTCCCGGGGGCCTCGGGTGTGTTCCGGGTGGGCTTCGAGTCATTTCTCCCTATTTTTGAACTGTTGTTCTGTCTTCTGGTGTTTCCTTCTATGTGATAACATAGGTATAGATGCGATCGCAAAGGTCTATTTTCTTCCTCTTCACATTCGCATTCCCTCACCCGTGTTCACGTAGTAGAAATTAGGGGCTGGGGGTTGTTGGTTATTTCTTCTTTGTGTTCGCATAACTAACCACGCGATCGCATAAGCCCCTGCCTGTTTGTTCATCGCGTTCGCGTGGATCCTTACGTGATTGCATAAGTATGCCTACTTGCTTACGATCATATAAGCCCTTCAGCGATCACGTATCACATTTTGGACCAGCAGTTATTTTCTTCTATGCGATCGCATCTCTTCACTCGCGATCGCGATGCACAAAAATCTGGGTTAGACAGAATATATTCCAAAATCGAGGGTTTCACCATTTTCACCATATTTTGACTTGTAGAGCTCAGTTTTGAGCAATTCATTGTGGGTTTTTCAAGAAATTCGATTAGGTAAGTGTTCTTTTCCTAGAATTAAATATATTCCATGATTTAGTCTTTGCTTTTATCATTTAAATTGTGTTTTTAGTTGGGGAAAATATTGGTTTTTGAAGAAATTCCCAAAAATGAAATTTCATGATTTCAGGGGCGAAATGGTATTGGAATTTAGTTATTTTTGTATGGTTGAACTATTTTGGAATGGGTGTTCAGATTTTTATAAAATTTGTCGGGTTCCGAGGTGCGGGCCCGAGGGGTCGACTTTTGGGTCGATTTTTAGATTTTTGTAAATATCAAAACTTTATTATCCGGAATAGTTCCTTATAATTTTTGTGTGTGTTTTGAAGTTTTTCTAGTTGGATTTGAGCCGTCCGGAGGCCTTTTCACCCGAGAAGTCAATTTTAGAGTAACAGCTTGTCGTCTTTGAGGTAAGTATCTTGCCTAACCTTGTGTGGGGGAATTTTCCCTTAGGATTTATTGTAGTCCGTGCACGCGAGGTGACGAGCGCGTGCTCGGACTTAATTGTGGAAATTTTACCCTTTAGGAATCCTAGGTCCATATATTCGCCGAGTATGAATTGTTCTTGACATGATTGAGTTTCTAATTTCTAGTTTCATCTTTACTTGCTTAATGTAGGATTTCTTACTTTTGGATTTACTCATATTACCTATTTGACCCCTAATCAACTTATCTGAAGATTTCATATACTTTTACTGCCATGCTATGTCTTCTTAACTGCTTATCCCTAATTGTAATTATCTTCATCTCATTCTATAATTGGTTGGTCTTAACTGAGGTTATGATTTTTTTCATGTTGCTTGTCCTTAAATGAAATTGTTGAATACCCTTGAAACTGCCGACTTTAAAGGAAGATAGACTATACCTTAGTTGACTTGCCCGTACATAGAGTTATCGGATTCGTGTTGATTTCTTATTGTTAACTGTTGCCATTGTTGTTGTTGTACTTGTTGTGGTGATGCACGAGATTTCTGCCGTGCGGTAGTTGATATTGGGATTTGCACGAGGTTTCTGCCGTGCCGTGTTTACTATTGAAATTGGACATGCAACGTGATAAGGCGGGATATGAGATTGAGGGTTGCGCATGTGTCGGTACAAAGTGGGAACATGTTCATGCACTTGTGGCAAAACAAGGCGGGCATATACTATTGCACACGTGGCGAGACAAGGTGGGCTATGTCAGGGAATTTTTTTTGTGGTACTTGTATTGGCCTGGGGGCATTCTCTGTTGTTGATATTGTGTAATGGTACACTTAGTGTGTGAGTTTGTTCGTGTGGAAATGGTGAGAAAACAATGTACGTATCGCCTTTTTTCTTTCCTTATGCTTATTGGTTGTTGAATCATGTTAGGACACATGCACAAGCATACACGCAAGTAAGCACTATTATCGGATTAAGGATTCCTTTTGGTTGTCGAGTATAGATACTCTTGTTGTACTTACCATATGTGTGGATTCGACCCCAATTGGCATGTAAGTCGTCCGTGCAGTTATTACTTGAATGAGGGCAAAAGATGCCAAGTTTTAGGGTTCGGATATTGGGACCTGTAAATGGTGATTTTCTGAGGTTCGAAACCTCGTGGAGATGACTATGAACTTGATGTGGAAGTGCTAGAATTTGTTGAGTCATTATTTGTCCTTGCTGTGTAGTTACATTCCAGATTTAGTTTGTGTTCTATTCACCCTTTTGGTGTTATTTCATGTTTTCTCCGCTGATACTTGTTGTTTCCCCTCCCTTATCGAATTTACTGTATTGTTAACCATATGGCATAGCCTTTATGTGTATATCATTTTTTCTGTCATTTCTATATCTATACTTGTTTAGTTTATTAGACCAGTAGGTATCTTGACTAGTCCTTGCCACTATTTCACCGAGGTTAGTCTTGATACTTACTGGGCACCGCTGTGGTGTGCTCATACTACACTTCTGCACATTTTTGTGCAGATTCCAGGTTTTGCATAGCCGGCCAATCGATAGTTAGCAGCGAGGTTGTTGTTGTGGAGACTACAGGTAAAACCACTCCAGCGTTCGCGGGTTTCGGAGTCACCGTCTTATTTTTGGTTTATACACTGTTGTATTTATTCCAGCACAGTGGCATTTAGGAACTATAGGGTAAATTTTGTAAAGCTTATGACCTGTACTTACCGGGTTTTGGGAAGATGTGTAATGTGTAGAGACTTATTTCAAAAAGCACTTAAATGATTCTTATATTATGATTGATTCTTATTAATAATAGGCTTACCTAGTCCTTAAGAATAGGTGCCGTCACGATGAGAGGAAATTGGGTTATGACAAGTTGGTATCAGAGCTCTAGGTTCATAGGTGCTATGAGTCATAAGCGGGTTTAGTAGAGTCTTGCGGATTGGTACGGAGACGTCTGTACTTATCTTTGAGAGGCTACCGAACTATTAGGACAATTCCCTTTCTTTCATTCCTATCGTGCGAGTTCATTGACCTTGAAGTTTGAAATTTATCATTCTATTCTCTCACGGATGGTGAGGACACGATCCGAGGTTCCTGATGATGTTACCCTCGAGATAGGTATCGCTAGGGGCAGAGGCAGAGTCGATGAGAAGCACGTGTCGCAGTTAAGACACCTACCAGCACAACTGTTGGGCAGCCGCTAGTAGTTCCCGTTGAGGGCAGGTACCGGAGGCGCTTGGTATTACACCCGGACTTCAAGAGACCTGGGCACAGTTCTTGAGCATGATTGGTACATTGACTCAGGCAGGATTGATTCCGGGTGCACCAGCTAATTCACAGATCGGGGGAGGAGTTCAGACTCCAGTCCCCCACACTCCAGAGCAGCGAGATCATGTTGGTCAGGTTCTAGGTGTCATGGTAGCACATCATGTGGTCCCAGTTCAGCCCATGGTTAGGGCCGCAGCATCTGAGGAAGAACAGCTTAGACTTGAGAGGTACAAGAAGTACCACCATCCTACCTTCAGTGGATTGATGACAGATGATGCCCAGGGTTTCCTGGAGGAGTGTCACTGCATTCTTCGTACTATGGGTATTGTGGAGATGAGCGTGGTAGCTTTTGTCACTTTTCAGCTTAGGGGAGAGGCTTATCAGTGTTGGCGGGCATATGAGTTGGGTAGCCCCGCCGAGTCAGCTTCACTTATATGGGATCAGTTTTTCAGAGATGTTCTTGAGAGAGTTTGCACCTCAATCCCTCCGAGATGCATGGTGCGCGGAGTTTGAGCAGCTACGCCAGGGCACTATGTCAGTATCGGAGTATGCCGACAGATTCAGTGATTTGGCCAGACACGCCCATGCTTTGGTTGCTACAGTTAGAGAGCGTGTTCGTAGATTCATTGAGGGCCTCAGGCGTGATATTCGGTTCAGCATGGCTCGGGAGTTAGAGTCGGATGTTCCATTTCAGTAGGTGGTAGGGATTGCTCGCAGAGTTGAGGGCATGTTGGATCGTGAGGGAGACGACAGGCGAGACTATGAGAGAGATATCAGGCGGGGTTGTGAGGGGGAGGACAGACGAGATCAGGAGAGAGAGGGCAGAGAGGTGAGGAAGCCTCGCAGGCCGGAGAGAGTTATTGGTCCTTACTATGGAGGCAGGGTACGACACGGTAGAGGTTTTGTGGGTCAGCCAGTTCAGTTTGCATTACCGACTTCGCATGGAGTTTCGGGTACTCATGGGTCTCGGAGTTCTCGTATTGCACAGTTTCCACAGCCATGCCAGCAGAGAGGTTGTTTTGAGTGTGTAGATACCAGTCACAGGGTGAGAGTTTGTCCTAGGATTCAGGCAGGTGTGTCACATCAGGGCATTCAGGTGACTAGAGGGCGCCCAAGAGGGGGAGGCCCGGCCCGTTGATGTGTTTCGTACAGTAGGCTGGAG
This sequence comes from Nicotiana paniculata, assembly GCA_005239505.1. Lineage (NCBI taxonomy): Eukaryota > Viridiplantae > Streptophyta > Magnoliopsida > Solanales > Solanaceae > Nicotiana > Nicotiana paniculata. Next base: position 27,378 of record MDKI01034389.1, read on the forward strand.
GCCGTTGTGCCAGTTGTTATCGTATAGGTATGTTTTGATTGTTACAGAGAGGCACCATTTGTATTTCATTATAGATTTGCTGGTCGGGACGAGTTCCTCATTTGTTGTTTCATTTATGAGTGAGTTTCATGCTTTGCACTTTATTTTTGCGTTTGCTCCTATTTGGAGATTCTATAAGTAGTATCTAGTGTCTATCATTGTTTTCATTCATCATTGAGAGTGGTGAGACTAGAAGTGATCCCTTGTTGTCGTCATGGTAGGCTTGCTGTGATTTTTCTTGAGTACTTTGGTTACGAGCTGTGATTTGACACCCTATCGAGATGGGAGTTAAGTGATCGTTACAATTTTATTGGCAGAGCTGAATTAGTGGGAGATTTCAATTAGTATGATATATTTTCGGTATGTGATTTAGAGTTGAGGGCAAAACCCTCGTGATCTTTTGTGATGCAATATGGTTGGACCAGGATGAGTACCGCGGTGGAAATTATATCAGGATGGGATCCTTATGATTTGTTTATATGCTTTCATTCTTTCCTTGTTATATCGGTTGTGGGTCAGTACTGATAGAGAGTAGTGCCCGTCAGCCTTGTTTGATAGTTTCCTTATGTGTTCTCTTTTTCATGTTCAATCATTTTCGTTATGTGCTTCTTCAGTTTTAGCTTGCGGGGTGTGTGTCTAGTGATGTTAGTTGTGGCTTGGTGATTCGGGTGTCTAATAATGAGATATGTGTGTCTCTTGCATCATTATCAGTGTTATGGAGGGTTGAAACATAGTTGTTTCAGATATGAGGCTAATCGCCAGTGCTGGATCAATTTTCGGGCAGCTATTGTGATCAGAAGTGTTTTCTTTGGGCCTATTTGCGGTGTGTTTGGTTGTGTGGTTGTACCTTGTAGGTGTAGGTGTGAATTTTTGTAGTTGGTTGGGATTGATTCCATATATGAATTTAGAATCAGGTCTTTTGGAAATGAATGGAAGGTGAGAGTTTTGGCTATACGGCTTATCGGTGTGGTAAAAAGGCTAAACCACAATTAAGATGGTGTCGCCAGGCTTATGTAGGTTGGGGTGACATGGCCTCACCTGCAGGTGTATGTTGGAAGTGCGCATTCAGTAACTTGAAGGCTTTGAGGCGATTCTTGGCACGTTCGAGGACGAACGTTGGTTTTAAGAGGGGGAGAATGTAATGACCCGACCAGTCTTTTTGAGAATTTAAGCTCCTTTTGGTGGCATAAGGTCTTGAACAGCTTCACATTGTGTATATCGACCTACGTGCATGGTTGGATTCAGTTACGGGATGATCCGGAGTCGAATTTGAAGAAGGATTTTAGTTTTGGAAGCTTAAACGGTGAATTTGACCGGAATTTTGACTTTGTGTAAAGGGCTCCGGAATGAGTTTTTGGGTAATGTCAACAACTCCGTGTGGTGATATTGGACTTAGGCGCGCGTCCGGAATTGGATTTGGAGGTCCGTAGAGAAATTTGAGGCAATTCGGCGAAAGTTAGAAAATTTGAAGTTTGGGAAACGGAGAAGTTTGACCACAATTGACTTTTTGGGATATCGGGCTTGGAATGCGATTCCGAGAGTTGGAGTAGCTTCGGATGTCAATTGGGACTTGTCTGCAAAATTTGGCATCATTCCGGGTAAAATTGATAGGTATCGGCACGAGTTTAGAAGTTTGAAGATTTGAAAGTTCATAAGTTCGATCTATGGTGTGATCCGTTGTTTCGGCATTGTTTGATGTGATTCGAGACCTCGAGAGAGTCCGTGTTGGGTTATATGATTTTTCTGTGTGTTTAGAAGGGGTCTCGGGGGCCTCGGGTGTGTTTCTGGTGGGCTTCGGCTCATTTCTCCCTATTTTGAACTGTTGTTCTGTCTTCTGGTGTTTCTTTCTATGCGATCACATAGATATAGACACGATCGCGAAGGTCTGTTTTCTTCCTCTTCTCATTAACATTCCCTCACTCGCGTTCGCATAGTAGAAATTAGGGACTAGGGGGGCTGTTGGATATTTCTTCTTCGCGTTCGCATAACTAACCACGCGATCGCATAAGCCCCTACTTGTTGTTTTCCCTCCCTTACCGAATTTACTGTATTGTTAACCATAGGGCATAGCCTTTATGTGTATTTCATTTTTTTTCCGTCATTTCTATATTTGTACTTGTTCAGTTTATTAGATCAGTAGGTGTCTTGACTAGTCCTCGTAACTACTTCACCGAGGTTAGTTTTGATACTTACTGGGCACCGTTGTGGTGTGCTCATACTACACTTCTGCATATTTTTGTGTAGATTCCAGGTTTTTCATAGCTGGTCGATCGATAGTTAGAAGCGAGGTTGTTGTTGTGGAGACTCCAGGTAAAACCACTCCAGCGTTCGCGGGTTTCAGAGTCACCGTCTTATTTTTTGTTTATACACTGTTGTATTTATTCCAGCACAGTGGCATTTAGGAATTATAGGGTAAATTCTGTAAAGCTTATGACTTGTACTTACCGGATTTTGGTAAGATGTGTAATGTGTAAAGACTTATTTCAAAAGGCACTTAAATGATTCTTATATTATGATTGATGCTTATTAATAATAGGCTTACCTAGTCCTTAAGACTAGGTGCCGTCACGATACCCAACGGAGGGGAAATTGGGTCGTGACAGTAACTTTAACTAGTTTTCAATCAATTTCCATTACTTTTCATGAGTTTTTAACATCAAATCTACGAATTTCAGGGTTGAAATTGGGGTTTTTGTGTAGAATTTAAGAATTTTGTAAAATAGAGATTTAAACCTAAAATTGAGATCGGATTTCAAAATAAATAACATATCCGGACTCGGGGGTGAATGGGTAATCGGGTTTTTGTCCGAATCTCAAGTTTTGACCAAGCGAGCCTGCGATTGACTTATTTTTACTTTTCCAAAAATTATAAAAATTGAACCTTTTTCATTCTTTGATAGTTTCTAAATCTTGTTTTGAATTACTTGAACATTATTTGACTAGATTTGATTGGTTGGAGGCTTGTTCTAAAGGAAAATCCATGGGTGATTGTTGATTGTGTTCTGGAACATGTTAAGTGTCTTATGTAGCTTTGTTGGGGGAATATTTCCTGCTAATTGATATTATTTGCTACATGATGGGGTGATTTATATACGAGGTGATGGGCGTATATGCATGTGCTAGGGTTTCCATGCTCGGAAGAAGAAACTTATATGCTTCTTGGTGCCTTTGTTGAACTTGATGACCCCTAAATCTATGCTTCATTTAATTCAAAAGGATTTAATGTGTTGTTTTCAAGATTCATTTGCATACTTAACTTGATCTTAGTATCATAAATCTATTTCTATGCATGTTATTGACATGTTACACAGACTTCTTATTCGTGTTAAGAGGTGGTTATTGGGGCCTTAGGCAATATTTGGCACGATTGGTATTTTCGTGCGGTTGATATGATGTTGGCACGATGAGTTTTTTTATGCGGTTTGAAATGAGATTGAGTTGTGGTTATTACCATGCGAAAAGGAGGAAGTTAGATTTCTATTATTATCGCTCATTCGTTAAATTGTTACATGCCCTTTTCTTGGATTTCTATTAGTGTTTGTTGTTTTAATACCTTCCATTTGAGTTCCTTTGTGGTTACCTCTGCGTATTTCCCTTTTGGTTTGTTACTATTATAGCTATGCTTTACCTTCTCTGTCACTGTTAGATCTACGCTTTTACTTGATTTACTTGTATTACATGCCCTCTTCGATTCATGTCTTTACTTGTTATTAATTCATACATGTTACATGCCTCTAATTGCCATGTGATTTATTTGTTAAATGCATTAACCTGCTACGCGTCATCACTTACTACATGCTTGCACTTACTATATATCTGCACTCACTATATGCTTTTACTTACCATCGGACTTCACTGATTAATTGCCTTACTTGCTACATGCTCCTACTTGATATATGATTTTACATATTGAATGTCATCATTTAATCCATGTTCTTACTTGATAAACATCTTTACTCGTTTCATGTCCTACTCTCCTTTGCTTAACTGGATTGGGTTGACTTTTAGATTGGTTGTGTGTTATGTTTTGTGGAAGCCTTGTCATTATATACGGTAGACTAGCTTTTGATATTGGATTGCTCATTCTACTCTGTTTGAGTTGTGTAACCTAGTTGAATACCGCTTGTTCATTTTATTAGTGTTACATTGTGAACTTTTCCCTTATTTGGTTGTTATTGCAGTTTCATATGATATTATTGATATTGGGATCGGGTTACACGTCAATAGTGTATATTGATATTGGGATTGAGTTGTACGCTGCAATAATATTTTTTGATATTGGGATCAAGCTGCACGCTGAAATAATGTTTATTGATGTGATATCGGGTTGCGCGCCGCAACAATATTTATTTTATATATGGGATCGGGTTGTGCGCCGCCACGGAGAAGATGTATTATCGTTATTCTTGTCTTTTGATTTATGTTGATGTATGGTGTTGAGAGACTAAGAAATGATGATATTCTAGGGCCCTCTATCATTTGTATTCTTGTTTCATTTATTACATGATTATTTATGTATTTCTCTCGTATTGCTCTTTCTGCTTATCATATGCACATGTAAAAATTATAAGTGAGTATCTTTTAACGTAAAGTCTCGTCACTACTTCACCGAGGTTAGTTAAGATACTTACTGAGTACATAGGGTCAGTTGTACTCATGCTACACTTCTGCACCTCGTGTGCAGATCTTAGAATTGCATAGCTGTGGAAGATGAAGCCATAAAGTGAAGACGTTCTAGCGTTCCGTCTTCAAGCTACCTCTTGCTCATGGTAGTCCTTGGGAGCTTGTATAAAATTTAGTCATTTCATCTCTTGTTATTAATAATCTAATATTTGAGTTACCTTGTTCTATATTTGGCTTACCTAGTATTAGGGTTAGGCGCCATCACGACTAGGTGGGTCGTGACAGATTTTCCTTAACATAACTGGTTATAACCCACTGGCTCGAGAGCTTAACTCGTATCCGCTTCACGATCTATACGATAACAAGAATGATACTATGGTCAATCATATGAATAATTCTCTTAATCGCATAACGGAAGTTAAATTATCCTACAACAAAACAGATAACATTTCTCCCTGTTCTTATCATTCACTCAAGACTACCATAGGCAAGGTAACATACCAACACAACCAGCAACTCTTATAATAAGTTTTACAACCCAAACAACAATACAACAAGCGGCAAGTTTGGCTACGATTATCAAACACGCTTCTCAAATATTTTCTTTCCTTCTAAACACATATAAATGACAACAATGACAATATACTCAAGTTACTCCAGCAATTTCCAACCACTTTAAATAACTAAACTAGCTTGACAAACCCACATCGACTCAAATACACCATTCATCCATCTTAAAATGACTAAGTATAAATACAACATCAACATGTCTATATACATAGAAAGAAAGAGGGGTTTTGCCTTGTAATACCTTCATATATTCATAACTATAACTCAGCAACACTTCAATAATTATACATACCAAGAACAATCTCAACATGTTCTACAATGTACTCAACAAGTCACTTTCATCATTTACTCTTCAGCTTACAACTTATAACAAATAATATGATTAAATCATCCAATATTTCCAGCACACAAACAACCATATTCATATAGTTTTCAGACTTATATCCATCATAAAAACAATATTAAATAGCCCAACATCTCAAGAACGTCACAAAAAACTTTCAAGTGCTATCTTGCGACATCTCAACCAAACAACTTAGCTAGGGCTTAGATATGATCAAATACATGTAAGAAAAGAGGAATTTACCTTTAAACAGAAAGAAAAACTCCAAGAACAATTCTCGTTCAACTTGAAAAACTCACAACTCATCAACAACATCATATAAGTGATCTCCACCACTTCTACAATATTTTTAATGAAGAACTTAGGTGGTTTGGCTTTGGATTTGTGTATGAACCTTTAGGATATGCTTAGAGAGAGTTTAGAGGTGTTTTGAGGTCTGGTTTGGTCGAAAATGACACTTGGAAACGAAGGACAACCACCTTATATAACAAGATAATCCTCCATTGACTTTTCGGGTCCCAAAAGGAGCTGCTTGTGCAGTCTTGTGAAAATGCAAATATCTTTTTACTCTGACATTGTATCGATGAATGATTTAATGTGTTGGAAACTAGACTAGAAGATATTCAATGTGGTTCATGTATCACCCCATAAATCCAAGTATATTGAGAGAAAAGCTCAGTGACATTAGACTAAAATTTTTAGTAAAATTACGAATGTAACTTGCGACAACTTTTATCGCCTTTTGTTTTACAACTCGTTTGACTTCGAAACTTAACATACAACTATTATATGGTTTAAATAACTCATAATATGACCTTTATATTATATTAAAATATTCTAGTCTTACCCTATAGGTACGGGTTATAACATTCCCAACTTACCAGATTTCGATGAAACTTATTTTCTTTGACTTACTCAACTTCTAACCCTCTTGGCACTTGTTGATCATGATCTTAAACCTTTGTAACTTATAAGGTAATTTACTTTGTATAATATCAAGGATGATATCATTTTCGAGCTTACGTCAATGATTTACGACGTACTTAATGTTGACTTTTGAAAACATGGGATGTAACAAATATAACACCAAAAGATAATCAACATAAACTAAGACAATTGTGAGATGAGAATTATGTTGCCATATAAATAAAGACGTATCTGACTTGGAGGAAAAAACCTAGGTCATACAATAAGGAACTTAGTCGTCCAAACCAAGCTCTAATAGCTTGTTTGAGTCCATAAAGAGTTTTGTGAAGTTTACCAACATGATTAGGAAACTTGAGATTAACGTAACCTGAAGGTTGGGTCATGTATACCTGCTCATTTAATTCACCATGAAAGAATATATTATTTATATCAAGTTGATGAACTAATCACCCTTTAGATAAAGCTAATGTTAAAATAGCCCGAATGGTAGTAGATTTTACAACTGGATTAAAAGTATGAAGTGTCACTCCCCAAAATCTATCTAGTCGTGATGACACATAACCCAACAGGTAAGCCAATTAACAACTATCCAATTCAATGAGATTTATTATAAAAAAAATTGATAATACAACTGCTTTTTAACGACGTCCAAATCCAGTACTAAAAAGTAAATGGGCACGGTTGCATGCAATATAATTTACCCAACTATGAGGCAGGGTCGAATCCCACAGAGAACAATATGTAGGCGATTACGCGTGTAAGAGAATTATCACTTATTATTCTAAGCCAAACACTTAAAATTTGATTGTGAATATATTATAGCTAAACGCGGAAATATAAACTAACCTAGAAAGCAAGTAAAATGATCAATGGCTACAAGCATGGGTGCATAGGGAATTACACTCAAGTAACATTCTAATGTATTTCACGATTTTACTAATATGAGCGAGTTTATGTTATTTAGCCTCGGCTAATAATTCTATATTAGCTTCTTCCGAATACTAACAAGACTTCCTAATTGAAATATCCTTAAAACAGTTAAGAGATTAAGCGCACCCGAATATGGCTACAAGTAGTTCAATCCTATCCCTAGGTAGAATCTACAAAGTGAAGGTTAACGCCTCAAGTTCTTGTTAGTTAATCTTTCCCAACCCCAAATTATCTTTTTCAAAATTAATTCGAAGTTAATGGGTGAGTCCTAGGGTTAGCTAATCCCTTTGAAAATATTAAAGAACAAGAATATAAAAATCGTTTAATACATAAGCACAACAAGATATTTAATCCACACTTTAAATATGAAAATTTTCATAAACAAGATTCAAGTATTGAAAAAAAAATTACACACGTAAATATTTAATACAAAGCAAGGAAATGAAGAAAAGAGAATAAATGAGTAAGAAATTCTCAACCAAAAGCTTCAAATCCTCAAAATCCAAGTGTATGCAAGAACCCTAGCTTCCAAACTTGTCTTCTCTAGTCAAGAGACTGAAAAATAATCCAAAGATGTCTAAAGATATGCTAGGTCGTGTATTAAATGGCTGGGGGGTCAAAAACGTGAAATTCCAAAACTGCCCAGTTTTCCGCCCAATTGTTCTTCGCGTTCGTGAAGGTTTGTTTCCTTCATCATCGAGTTCGTGATAGTCTCTTGGCGTTCGAGAAGGTTTGCTTCCTCCAGCTTTGCGTTCGCGTATAGCACTTCGTATTTGCAAACGTTTAACTTCCTGAAGCTCCGAGTTTACGTCCAACCCTTCGCGTTCGCGAAGGGTAATTCACTGGGCAGTATTCCTGTTTGCATTTTAGCTCTTTTTTGACTCGTTTTGACATGGTTTCTTCACCATCACTTCTAAATCACATAAAACCTGTAAAATAGAAGTAAATTACATTAAACACACGATTTTATCAATCAAACATAGCAAAAATTTAAGATTAAAGACGAGATAAGTTGGTAAAATACGCACTTATCAAACCCCCAAACTTAAACTATTGCTTGTCCTCAAGCAATACAACAAATAAGAACATCCGTCAATAAAATCATCAATTAAGCTCAATGACATACCAAACATTATTTCAAGCCAAAAAGGTTCACATTAAATACAATCTAGTGACTTCGGTTGGTACCAACAATTAATCCAAAGCATATGAATCGCCAACAACTTCTCACAAATTTCATTTCAATTCAAGTGCTCAAACACCACATTAATCAAAGTAGCAACCAAGTCATGACATTAAAGCTTCAAAATTTTCCTCATTATCACAAACAATTTTCTTTTGTTCATTCCTCCCAACTGGAGATTGGATTAAGTTCACAACTCAAAATTTCATGTGCTCTCACACTTAAGAGAGAATCCCGACTTATAAATTGCAATTTAAACAAAAGTGGGATATCAAATTGAAAGAATTAACTCTCTCTCACACAAAGATATTCAAATGCACAAAAGTCATGTCATAGACTTGCCCTTCATGTATTTCTCCACTAGTGTAGACACACTTGGTTCAAAATCAAGTAGGACTTAAAGGGTTGTAGTGTAGGTTTTTGGCTAGGGTAGAGCACAATATGGATAAGAGTGACTCAAAACCTCCCTAAGCACTACAATTTGCAATAATTAAAGCACACTTCCTTAAAAACTTTTTCCATCATTTCTTCACTTTTCATTCCACACCTAATCTTCCCTTTATTCACAACTCCTTATTTTTCCTTCCTTTTTCTTCTTCTTTTTTTTTTCAAGGAAGGTTCCACTATTTTTTTTTAATTACCTTTCACCTTTTAAGCATCTTCCACATCACAACTTTTCCAACCTTCACCCCCAAACTTATGCTTTTAGCCAATGTTTACACTTTCATAGTACATAGGGAGGTAGGGTGCCAAAAGATAGATCAATAAAGAACGAAGGGTTAAAGCTTTTAACATGGTTGCCAAAGAAAAAGTTTAAAGACTCAAAAGGGGTTGAATAGGGAAAATATGCAAGGGTAGAAAATTTAAGGCACAATAACGGTCCAAGGAGGTCCTAACATCATTTTTCAAACAAAATTAGTCTAGGGTTTCGCTTTGAAGCACATTCCAGGCAAGTTCTAGACTACAAATAATACAAAAGAACTCAGGAAAAATCTCACCACACATTGCACATGCAAACTCGAGTGACATATACATCCAAAATCCAATTAAAACCAATGAACCTAAAGAAAATCATATATAGTCTAAAAGACTATTTAATGAATCAAAGAGCCAAAAATAGAACCTAAAAGTCACAACAAGGATTATCACTTCAATCATTTTTTATTTTAAAAATCAAAACTTCATATGCCAAGGTTTAAATCATGTTGGTACCAAACAAGCCACACACGTTGGTTTATGGATAAATGATCACACCCTATAACCAATTTATTCAATATTAGCTACTAAACTAAAAAAAATGAAGAAAAATATTTACCTAAAGAACAATTTAAACAAGACTAATCCCTTAAGAAAGTGTCATGCCATCCATCATAGGGAAAAGTCACCCGGTTCGACACAAATTATTTCCTTGGAAAAGAATCGCGGCATAAAGAAAAACAAAGAATTTTACTTAATACTACTACAAGTAAATAAAGTATAAAAATGATAATAATAATAATAATAATGATAATAATAATAATGATAATAATAATAATAATAATAATAATA
>ML333340.1:0-42993 GCA_005239505.1 Nicotiana paniculata
TTAAAACACTTAAAATGCACGGTATATGATGCTAAAAATCATGAATTCTAGCCACGCATCAACGATATACATATACACTCTGGATCTCAAGAGCTATCCTACTCCCATAACATCCCCACTACAGGGACCTCAACACATAGGAAATTATCAAGTCGTTTCATAACTCACACGACACAATTATAATATCACATGAATGACGAAGACAGAACAACATCTGCTGTTCTAATACCTTTCCATGAAAAGCGCTCTACTGAAATGAACATGCCTGGCTCACACGGAGCCCATAATCATATTTAAATCCATCCACAAACATCGAGTCACCTTGCTCGCACCAAACTAAGCTAATAGCTTTTACCTGGATCCATATTAACCCACTTTCTCTCACAATACGCAAGAATAACCATCATAGCCGGGACAAACACCCCACAATTCACAACCAAATGAACTGAACGCCTCCCAGGCATAAATTCTCAATTAAGCAATATTGCACTTCTTTAAACTCATTCCAAATCTTCAATCCATCAAGTGACTACATGTCACACTTATACAATCTTTTCGCGGTCATGCTTCCACGACCTTCCGCACAAGGCAACAGGTCTGCACATCCACCACTGGCCATACAACGCTGTAAGATAGATCGAGAACCCATAACTAGGGTACAAAGCCTCTTCCGCCGAATATCAATCTCAGGTGACACTGAAGATAACACCAGCTTACACTGAACTTTCAAATCACTTTTTTTTCTTGCTCTTCCGAGCTCATGACATCCTAATTAACACCGAACCGCAATGTCGATTCTTACTCCCGGTTACATACTGCTTACCGCACCTAACATGCCAATATAAGGTAGCGCAAGAATTCCATCATAACTTATGAACCACCAATAGGGTGAACACTTCACCATATAGAAACCTTTTACTTAACTCAATTCAAGAGAAACATCGCAACACAATAGTGAATTCCCACAATCACCCAACATGCAAATCCTTAAGCAGTAGTCTATACCACCATAACCCTCCCGGGATCCTCTTACACCTGACATGACATAATACTTGAATGCTCCCACATGAACTTCATTACGACGGCCGGCAAGCCTCGCACACACCGGCACAAACCACCTGCATAACTTAATCACATCAAAGGAACCGATCACTAAATGTGCCATCTCAACCATGGCTAATCAATCTATTTGCTTTTAATCATCTTCAATTGCCTCAGGAATAATAGAAACTTCCTTCCACTCATAGAAAACTCAACCCTCACTCATCCCGAGTGGCCTTGATTCACGAGACTATGCTGCCTAAATCCTGCAACCCGTTTCATACCCTTCTGATAATCATTCTACAATCCGGAGTGTATTTCTCTCACTCACCCAATACTATCCTGCATGCTGAAACATATCATAGAAAATTCCAACCATCCCCTTTTTCTCAGAAATTACTCTGCAAAAGCTCGATTCTCGATCATACTGCTGCCTGAAACCCTTAAACGCCGCATTCTTGACTTTTGAACTCACTAGGACCGCTATTGAGAGTCACGCACTCTGACTGGCCCCGAATACAATCAATTCCAAGGCTCTTCTAGCACATGAACACCCCTTTCAAGGAAACACGTGACGGAGTCACTACCGGGGCAACTCACCTATGCCTTAAGCAAAATTCTGAATCTTCCAAAGCCTAACCCTGGCCCGACAGGGCCATCTTTTGCACATATTCATCAAATCCCACGCACAATCAGCATTTTTAGTCCTTTCCCTTAGCTATAATAATTTGCCAACACGCCGACAATCCGCAACCCTATGATAACACAATCCTGCAACCCAACCACAGATGGTGGTACTCCCCCACTTAGTCCGAAGCTACTCCTTGCACCACTCTAGACCCTGCCGAGATCCTTTCTCCTTTGATAACACGATCTTGCTCAACCAATCCGTCCAATTCTTCCAAATTCTCTTGCTAGCATTCTCTAAATACTCAAATTCTCTAGCATCATTCACACATTCTGCCTCCTACCGAATAGCCACTAGAATCCCTCACAGAGACCTGCAAACCATGCCACCGCTAACCTATTCACAGGAGATAACCCACCTGTGGAAATCCCCCGTGGACACCTTCCAACGACACTGAAATGCACGTTGTATGTGACTTCAATACCCCATCCTACGCCCTTCTTCATTTGCCAATTTTACTAGTCCGTCCGCTCCTCATGGACATCCATTAAATGCGCAACAATATCTTCAAATTCCAAGCTATGCTGTCGCTCCCCCACTTTGTGACTGCTCGACTTCCGCTTCTTACACCTGTCCTCCTAGAGATGGAACCACCGCCTAGCCTCACTTCAGGATCATTATCTGTAGCTCTCAAACCAGCAGATCACCACGACTTCAAACTCTCCGAAGATCATCTTTCTCTAGCTGCCTTCATTATCAACATTTATCCGGTACTCAACCACTGCACCTCATTGTCTCTGCCAACCGCATTATTCAATACTTCTTCTCAATACTCTGACCCCACGCAACCAAAGAAACCATTTCATCGACAAACTTAACACATTCCATTCGATCAATAACGACGACTTCACGTCACAGGTGCATATCCCGCCTTACTTGAAGACACAAAGTCTTACTACTTTATTAACCCCAACCGGGCCGTTCATAATCCAAATGCCTTTCCCCCTGCCGGAATTAAAATATCGAAATCACACCCTGAGAAGACTTCCCTTCAAACCATTCATCACCCCCAACATACAGGCAAGCATTCTATCATCATATCAACATTGTGCGATAACCAATCGCAAGCATCATCACTACCTAAGCATAGCCTTAAGGCTCTCAGAAACACAACTACTGAGCTGAAACAACATATTATTCTTTTGCAGGCCATAACAATAGCCCCAACAAGGTACACATGGAAACATCTCGAATTACATCCGTAGCACCATTTCATTTCCTCAAATTCCTGATTCATAGCAGGCACTTCGCGACGCGTAAGATTGAGTAGGAATTAACATAAGCATAAGCCTCAAAGGAATCGAATTGCACGATCAGGAATCAAGAAGGGAAGTACTTCTAACATCCCTGTAGCCTCTCGAAGATAGGTACAGACGTCTCCGTACCGATCCGCAAGACTCTACTTGACTTTTGTCATGACTCGTGAGACCTAAGGGAACCTAGAGCTCTGATACCATGTTGTCACGACCCAAAATCCATAAGGTCGTGATGGCGCCGGACATCAATGTCAGGCAAGCCAAATCATTAATTAATTGAAATTAACTTTCCGATTTTAACATTTATGAAAAAATTCCTTTCACTTTATTACATATTAACCAAATAAAGATCTGTTAATTAAAAATAATGGTTTGAATACTATACTTTAGCAAATATATCCCAACACATCCCAGAACCCGGTGTCACAAGTACATGAGCAATTTCTAAGAATTTATACAATCATTACAAAGCCTGTCCGAAATACAAATTGGACAAGGAAATTTTAAAATAAAATAAATATAGTACGAGCGAGACGTTGTCAGGTGCGGATCGCCTCCAGATTATGTAGCTCGCCTAAGTCTCCGAATCCTCCACATTTCTATGAAAGTACCTGTGCAATAAAATGCACAACAAGTGTAGCATGAGTACAAAAACAACGTGTACTCAGTAAGTCGCCCGCTTAACCTCAGAGAGGTAGTGACGAGAGGTCAAATTAGACACTTACTAAAGGTCAATTTAGAATATTTAAGTGTGACTCTAAGCATGATTATCATAGGCAATTTATTAAAATCAGGAATAAATATTTTCAACTCTATTCACGTTTAACACTTTATATCTTCATCATATTAATAACAATTAATCATCATGGGTGATTTAATCAAATATAGATTAATCGACGGGAAGGAACAACTTCTTCCAAAATCTTTCTAATAACTTTAAATATCTGTCATTTCAGTTGACAACTTAAAATTCCAGGCCAGTAATCAGGAAAAATCACAGCAAATACGCAGTAAATATCATGCACAAACAATGCCGAAGGTCGAACAGCACGGACTAATAATAATAAATCGTGCACTACCGAAGGGTCAAACGGCTCGAACCATAGATGCATATATCTGCCCGCTCGCAAATCGATCATGCGACGCGGTTATACATACAAATAATAAGGCTAGCCTGCTCGCAAATCATACTTGCGACTCAGGTGCTCATATGTACACATATCCACATAATAAATCCGTATTTTTATCAAGAAAGCAGTTTTTCTGAGGAAAGTGGTAAAATTATTCTTAAAGGAACATGAAATATAGCTTTTAAATCTTTGTTTTGAAACTCATTTTCCAAGTTTAATGATATTCCATAATATAACCCTACCATCTATACAATTATCCACGGAGGAATCAATTCTCTTTCTAGTGATTAAGAAAATGAACTCTAGTCTTCTTTAGATATTCAATTACGATTTCGATTACACTAGCAGTTTAATATTACAGGCAGGATCAGAGGTACACCACGTAAGGCATGCTAGTGGGTCCTAGACTACCCGGACATGGCATAATAGTAGCTACGCACGAACTCCTGTCACCTTGTGCATACGTAGACCCCGAAGATAATAGTAAATACTTAATTAATTCACCTAGGGGGACAATTCCCCCTCACAAAGTTAGAAAGGAGACTTACCTCGCTCCGAAATTCCATAACCGGCGTCCAAGTCCTTCCGATGACTCCAAACGGACGCACAACACCCCAAAACTATCCAAAGAACGACAACCCAATGAAAATATACTCTAATATTTGAAACAAATTAAAAATTATATAATTTCCCAACCCCGATCGGTGAAATGACCAAAATTCCCTCGGGCCCACGTGCCCAGAATCCGAAATTTCTTTAAGATATATTCTACCCATAGCCTTACTAACTCAAATATACAATTTACTCTAAATTTCATGCTCAAATTCGTTGCTAAAAATCCAAATTACCATTTCTAGGTTTTCTTCAAAATTTTCCAAATTCCTACCAATTTCCATGCCTAATCCATGTACATAACTTAGAAGCATGAAGGAGTTACTTACCTTGACATTGCATGAAGGAATCCGCTCTTTGAAGCCTCCCAGCCTAAGCAAAAGAAGAAATGAAGAAATTGCCAACAATCCTTGTTTTAAAACATTCTACCTAGGCCGATTTTTGCACCTGCGGTCCAGCGCTCGCACCTGCGCTTCTGCAGGTGCGCCCAAGAGCCCGCAACTGCGGCTTGCTTCTCCTCCATCCAGATCCGCACCTGCGACCCATTGCCCGTATCTGTGCCTTCGCAGGTGCAGAAATTCCATCGCACCTACGATCCCAGCCAAGCCTGGCCACTCTCGCACCTGCAGCGCCAAAGCCGCACCTGCGACCGAATCCTCGCAGGTGCGGTCACACCAGATGACAGCAACCTCAGCCTTCTTCAACCTCCCAAACTTGATCTGTTAACGACCCGGAATCCACCCGAGGCCCCCGGGACCCCGTCCAATTATACCAACCTGTTCGAAAACATAATGCGGACTTGCTCGAGGCCTCAAATCACATCAAACAACATCGAAACCATGAATCGCACCCAAATCCCAACTTTATGAACTTAGAAATTTCCAACTCCTGCATCCGATGCCGAAACCTATCAAATCGCGTCTGATTGAACTCAATCTTTTCACACAAGTCATATTCGACATTACAGACTTGCTCCAACTTCCGGAATCACATTCTGACCCCGATATAAAAATTTCCACTCCCGGTCGGATTTCTTCAAAACCTTCAAATCTCTAACTTTAGCCAAATGACTTCAAAATGACCTACGGACATCCAAATTCACTTCCAATCGCGCTCCCAACTCCAGAATCACCATACGAAGCTATTTCCAGACTCAGAATCCCAAACGGACATCAACATCACTAATATGCGCTTCAAGCCAAACATAGGGAATTTCTTCAAAAATGTTATCTTCCATAATATGCATCGAAACACTCCCGGGTTATCAAAATCCCAATCCGGACATGCGCCCAAGTCAAAAAGCATCATACGAACCTGCAAGTACCTTCAAATCTTGAATCAGAGGTTGTTTCCTCAAAATTCCAATGTTACTTGATTCTTTCAACTTAAGGCTTTTGAAATGAGAATATTTCTTTCCAAATCAACTCTAAACTTCCTGAAATATAATTCTAACCACTCCCACGGGTCATAATACCTAAAATGGAGCTGCTCACAACTTCAAACCGCTGAACGACATGCTAGAGCTCAAAACAACCGGTTGGGTCATTACAGACGCTGCAACTGAGACTAACTCGAAACTGGCTTGCTGGACTGGCTAGTAATAGCACATCGAGTAGGAGGCCTACTGGATACTGGCGGTGCATAATAGGGCTCCTGAGGTCTAGGAGAAGCTGGAATACCGCTGGCCGCTGGAAGAGCTGAATGAACAAGGTGACTCACAAAACCCCTACCATAGCGTGCTGCTGATGCACGGGCTCCTGAAAAATTACCAGTCTCTCGAGACCTCTTGGCCTCTCTCTCCTCTCTGTCCCAAGAAAATATTCCCTCTACCCTCCTGGCAATACTCACTGCCTGCTGATAAGTGATATCCATCTCCAACTCCCTGGCCATACTGGTCCGAATACTGAGGTGGAGTCCCTCAATGAAGCGACAAACCCTCTTTCTGACTGTGGCAACCAAAGCCGGTTCATGACGAGCTAACTCACTAAAACAGACTGCATACTCTGACACAGTCATAGCACCCTAGCGCAGCTGCTCAACCTCTGCGCGCCAAGCATCCCTGAGGCTCTGAGGGACATACTCGCGTAAGAACATCTCTGAAAATTGAGTCCAAGTGAGTGAGGCTGCCTCGTCCGGACTACTCAGCTCATAGGCACGCCACCACTTATATGCCTCTCCCCTCAGTTGGAAAGGGGTGAAATAAACTCCACTCATCTCGACAATGCCCATAGTGCGAAGAATAAGATGACACTCCTCAAGAAAACCCAGAGTGTCATCTGAAGCTAGTCCACTGAAAGTAGGTGGGTGGTACTTCTTGTACCTCTCGAGCCTGAGCTGCTCTGCCTCAAAAGAATCTACCCAGGTCTCATGTTGAACCAGAGTCAGTGGGGGCATAGGAATATACTCTGGGGCCTGATCAACCTAGGCCCTCTACTCAGGAGTGCGGGTTGCGGGAGTTTGTTCCCCTTCCTCGTCCTGAGATGTAGGGGGAGCTATCGGAAGTAGTCCAGCCTGAGCTAGGGTGCTGAACATGCTCATGAACTGGGTTAAAGTCTCCTGGAGGGCTGGAGCAGCAATAGGAATCTCCGGTGCCGGCCCTCCAGCTGGAGCTACTGGGGGCTCCTCTGACGCAGCTCTCGGAGGTTCTCAGGCTGCACCGCGTGGTCGTCCTCTACCCCGACACCGGCCTCGGGCGGCTCTGGCAGGGGGCTCTGGTGCCTGATCATCGGTACTCCCAGTACAGGTCCTCACCAACTGTGAGAAATAATAGAATAGGAGTTAATTTTGATGTCAATAACTCGCACGACAAGGAAATCAAAGAAATATGATTATTCTTAGCAGTTACATAGCCTCCCAAAGATAAGTACGGACGTCTCCGCACCGATCCGCGAGACTCTAATAAACCGGCTTGTGACTCGCGACTCCTATGAACCAAGACACTTTGATACCAACTTGTCACGACTTGATTTGACCCTCTCAAAGGTGTCATGACGACACCTAGTCTCTACGACTAGGTAAGCCTAATATTACAAAAATATAAAGAAAACACAACATGTAAAAGATAAAATAGCATAGTGTGAATAACCAAGAATAATTCCACTCGGCATATACAAAAATAGTTTTCCCGAGACCCCGAATGTCGCTAAATCACAAGCTTCTATAATATATTGTGGCTCTATACAAAGGTCTGAAGATACATAAGAAAACTCTAGATGAGGGAGTAGAAGGGGACTCTAAGGATTCTGTAGACGCGGGCAGAAGTACCTTGAAGTCTCCTAGAAATAAAAAACACGTACTATCCTCCAGGCTGATAGCTCGTACCCGGATCTGTATACGAAAAACAAGTGCAGGAAACGACATGAGTACACCACAATGATACCAAGTAAGTGCCAAGACTAACCTCAGTCAAGTAGTGACGAGGTCAGGTCAAGGTTGTTTAACCCAAAAAATAGTTTTCAAGGTCAAAGCAATAGTTTTATGTGACGGGCCACAAGCAACCGATTCAATTCGAAAGATTTAATTTTTGTTAATACAACGTGATAGAGAAGTGGAAAATAAATTCAATGACAGATAATATGATAAAAATAAAGTAGAGAAGAAATAATTTTATTGAATAATCCTTGACAGGATGTTGAGCC
The DNA here is from genome assembly GCA_005239505.1 of Nicotiana paniculata. Taxonomy (NCBI): domain Eukaryota; kingdom Viridiplantae; phylum Streptophyta; class Magnoliopsida; order Solanales; family Solanaceae; genus Nicotiana; species Nicotiana paniculata. The sequence continues at coordinate 8,366 of ML333340.1, forward strand.
GAACAGATCTTGAAGAGCCAAACTACAGCTAACTTTGGAGCAAGATGATACGAATTACAATGTATAGAATTGTAGAGAAGAAAGTTGGATCCCCTAATTGTGATAAAACCATGTCTATTTGTAGGGATAAATCTAAGTAACCATTCTCCTTGAATAATGGGCCCATTATGCGAATTTACTTAACCCATCCATTACTTTTGGAAGACTTGTAACAGCTGTGTAAATGCTGGAATTTTGCAACTGACGAGTTAAGTCCATAACTGATAAGTCAATACCATGGCTGATGAGTCACTCCCGTGCCTGTTGAGTCAATATCATGCATGTTGAGTCAATCTTGCAATTGATTGCCTTATTCTGACCGTTACAATCATATATTGCATTTATTGTACGTTACATAGTTGATTTGTAACTGATGGAGTAATTATGATAAATCCCATATAATCCGGGATTAATTGATTCTTTCCTCATTTGTAATTATGAGATATTCTCCCGCACCTGATCCAGGTTATCTTATGATCATCAATTCCGAGGCTAACATGCTCGGTATGTTTAGTCCCAGGGGTGTTTCACATATCATCTTTATATGTCATTCGTCACTTTTCTCCAAGCTTTGCTGACACGTGATGCCATTTAATAGACCCACATGGCGAGTCTATTTTTTGCCAATACAGATAGTCCCCCCACTTTCCGGTTATTCACTATGATATTACCGGGAAGTGGAAGATTTTATCCTTTTCTCCATTGCCTCTGCCTCATTAAAAACCTTGCCGAAAAAACCCAATAGGGACAAAAAACGGACAAAGGAAAAAAAAGTGCAAAACTTAGAGATTCAGATGACAACTCCAACGCTCATGTTCGTTTCGTCAATAAGCGGTTGGTTTACCCCTGTCTTGTTTCAGGGTTTGAAGACAGATGTTTGCCTTATGTTTGGCATGTTCGATATAAATTTCGTCTTTGTTTTCTGCCTACTTTTAAGTCTTTGCATTTATAAAAATGCTTTAGATTACTCGTACCTTTTCGTATTAGGCGCAGTTTATGAAAGAGGCCCCTTTTTGATCGACGCTTAATGAAGAAGACGTCTCAACTTCATAATGGTGTAATGATGCAATAGAGTGATAGGAATTTTTCACATGTTTAAGAATGTTTCTGAAGAAAATTTTTGTTTGAACTTTCACAACATTTTACATGTGTTTGATTATTGTCTAAAACTCATGTTGCAACTGTTTTCTTTTAACATGTTTGATACAAGCTTGTATTTCGTAACCTTTTTCTTTTGTAACAGATTTTTCGAGTTAATACAAGGGAATAACTGATTTTTGTTTGTATCCGTTTTATAAAGGTATGGGTTTTTACCCGTAACTGTTTTCATTGACAAAAGTTTTTAATAAATAGAAGGGTATATCTTGCAACCCTTGACTAAATATTGCCTTTAACCTGAACATTCGTTTACATCCACGAGTGTTTTCTTTGTAGGTTTTTGAATCAGGCTTGCATTTTTGGCTCTTGACTTCGCTCTTAACTTTCGATTTGTTGTAGACCTTAGGCTTGACTTGAGTTCTGCATTTCCCAGTCTTTTTTGCCTTCTATAGTCCCCCAAGTATTAGAGCTTTGAAGTATGAGCACTTGATTATTCCTTCCATGTGGTCCATTTCCTGGAAAGGAAATTACATACAGGACTCGAAGGTTTATACTTTTTGGATGATGACTACTTAACCCTTTTTATTTCATCAGAAGGGTTGGCACCTAGACCGGGAATTGAGTTACTTCCTCGTGTCTTTCGGGTCTAATATCATCATTTGGTACTTTAGGGAATTTATCCGAGTACTAAATTTTCATGGAACTTTATGAATTTATTTGAGTGCTCATATTTAGTCTTACAGACTTGAAATATATATTTGGATGCATCGTTACATGTGCGATGTCTTAATGTTGCACCCTTAGGTGTCTAACTTTTAAATAAAAGAGGCCCTTTTACATACTTAAACGCTATGAAAAGGACATCTCCTTTTCATTCAGGCGTAAAAGAGGATCGATTGATCTGAGTAGACTTTTAGTCTGTGGAAGTATTAATCCTGGTAGTATTTCCTGGAGTATTGATCTCGGTAAGACATTGAGTCTGAGGGAATACTGATCCCAAATAAATATAGATCTTAGTAGATTTGTCTTGAAGAGACATTAAATCTGATTGGATTTTGAATCCAAATTGGAGTATATGAACATACTTCCAAGTAGAGAGGGACACATGTCCGAAATAATATTTGAGATGTTCGGGAAAATCGATCCGAGTCATAATATAATTAGCCATTAAGAAAGGCTTTTTAACTTGAATGGTCGTTGCTGGACCGAATATAAGCCATGTGTTTTTCCAAAGTGAAATTTATTCTGATGGTATAGTTGCATACATTTATGTTGACTTGAACATTAAAGTCTCGTTTGTTATCGTGGGATTCTTGACTCGACATGGAGTTCTTGATCCTTTTTGTGTAAGAGTAGTATATGCATTTTTGAAGATCTCATTCAACGTTGTTTGAAGTGTTTTATGCTTGATATGAGCAATACAACTGACTGAGTTGAGATTGCGGTAAATAATGTCGGATACTCTTAGAAATTTATCTCCCAAAGTAATCGATTGTTTGAGTCACTTCTTAAAATGTCAAGTCAGATTGACCAATCTTCAAGTATAAGTGATCTCCCTAGTGTTTGAGTTTTAAGGTATGAGAATTCAAACACTAGAGTCATAATTTGACAGTCCCTAGTTTAATAATCTCGGATAGGATAGCCAGTTCCATTGTTGATGGACTTTCAAATGGTCCAGTTACAACATAGAGACGGTACCGGAGCTCTTTCTTTATTATTTACTCTGGCCGGGAACTACGGATATTCCAATATGTTGTCGAGGACCATGCGATATCTTGCCTTATTATCGGAGTAATTTTCACACCTTTCTTTGTAGATTTCTCGCATCATATATTTTGTTTGTTTGGTACATGTGGAATTTTAGCTTTTGGAGCCTTGAATATTCTCAAATATGATACTCCCTAAATAAGGTAGTACCAGAAGAGAAACACTCAGAGTTGTCGAGAGCATGCTTGTCTGTGGGTAAAGTCCCATTCTGCAAGTAATCAATGAAGTTATTATGCCAAAATTAAATTAGTCCAGCTTCCCTCATTTTCATTCTAATTGATCATAAATCAAGGATCGCCCAGTTAAGAGATGACTTGATCCTGATATTGTTTGATCCAGAAATGATATTTCTCAATAAGAATCCAGAGTTTCTTCTGGAGTCAGTGATATTAGCAGTAGATCCGAGACTAGCACATCCGACTTGATTTTCTTGGGCTGCATAGTTTTCTTGGATTTGATCAATCGTCAAATCAATACCTTTTCTCTGAGTCCCCAACTTATTCAAGCCTGTATCATATTTTCACGACCCAAATCCCAATTTAGGTCGCGATGGCGCCCAACTTCGATGTCAGGCAAGACAACTTTATTTACTAGTGATCCCTTTTTAATTATAAAGTAATTCACCATACTTAAGAGGTTTTTCTTTCAAAAGCATAAATTTCAAGTAAATTAGTGACTTAAACGACCAAAGTGACCAATAAATATAGTAATCACCACGATCATTACAACCCAAAAGAATAGAATATCCACTACGTGGGCATGCCAGGAACTGGCGTCACAGGTCTATGGGCATCTAATAGCAACTAGTATCCAAAAGAAAGTACAAGTTTGCCCTACTGTCTGAAGAAATAATACAGACATAATAAAAGAAAAGAGGAACTCCAGGGTGCTACCCGAGATAAGCGTCAAGGAAAGCAGCACACCGAGAAGTCCACGCCCACTATACGTCAGGGACGAGCGCCGGATGAATACCCAGATGCACCTGCCTCAGAGCCTGTACAATTAAGTACAGAAGCGTAGCATGAGTACATAAACAAGTATGTACCCAGTGAGTATCCCGCCTAATCTCGAAGAAGTAGTGACGAGAGATAGACGTGATACTTACTAGGGTCAACATTTTTAAATAACATAATTTAATAGGAACTAGGCAGGCATAACAGTCATAGAAATCACAAAGACATAAAATATCAAGTATAGTTTGCAGTTACCTTTGCATGTCAAATTTCACTAGCATATAATGTACTAAATACACTTTTTCACATGAAACAGTTTATACAATTACAACAAATTCCCAGTAAATCATATAGCACATAATAGGCCGAAACCGTACGACCGAAGCATCGCGAAAATAAATGTGCATTGCGGAGGGTCGAACAACTCAAATCATAGATGCATCTATTACCCCGCTCGCGAATCGAACATGCGACGCGGTTGACATAATAGTAGGGCTATTCTGCTCACGAATCGTACATGTGACGCGGGTGCCGCATATATACATAAAATTATCAATATTAAGGAGTTAACAAATATTATATTTTAAAGCAAGAACTTAAGAAATATAATATGGAACACAACTTCCTAATATTCTTATGCCAATTCAAGGATAATAAGCAACTCAAAATGCGTTTAGGAATACATGTAAGGCACATATAAGCATGCTCGTGAGTCCTAGAACTACCCAACATAACATAGTAGTAGCTACACACGTAATCTCGTCACTTCGTGCGTGCGTAGCCCCCGCAAATAAGAACATGCAATTACTTATAATCACATATGGGGACAATTCCCTCTTACAAGGTTAGAAAGGAAACTCACCTTGTGTCGAACCTACTCTCCGGGTCAAGAACGCGCCCGAAACTCCAAACTCGTCACCCAAGGACTCGAAAATAGTCAAATATTACATCAATAAATCAATTTATGCTCAAAAGTATGGAATTTCCCTATTTATTTAACCAATTTAGCCTACTTTGCAATATCTCAAAATACACCCCCGAGCCCACGTGCTCGGATTCCGGAAATTTTCGAAGGCAACACTTACCCATAACCTAAGGATCATTAATATACAGTTTTTGTACGATTCCGTGGAAAATATCTTGGTAATTTCCCCAATTTTCATAAAACCTAGGTTTTTACTCTAACCCATGATTTTACACTAATTATGAGGTTAATCTACCTAGGATTTCATGCATTAAACTAATATTAGAATATAAATCACTTACCTTTCAGTAGCTAGGGGGATTGGCCCTTTCCCAAGCTCCCTAAGTCGACAATGCAGGAAGAAAAATGGATAAAATGAACTTTTCCCGTGTTAGGAAGAACACACTTCCTTCAGTAGTTTCGCACTTGTGGCTCAAGCACCGCACTTGCGAGCAATATCTTGCACCTACGGAAAAGGGGACAAAGGCCAGGTCTCGCACCTGTGGGCAGGAGTCCGTACATGCGGCTCCGCTTGCGAGGAAGGCCCGCACTTGCGAGAACTGGGCAGACTACCTGGGGTCGCACCTGCGAGGCTGGGACTGCAGGAGCGGTCTCGCACCTGCTACTAGGCGACTGCACCTGCGGTCACACCAGATCAGGTGCACCTGCAAATGCTTTAGCTAGTTTTTTGGCCTCGTTTGGTGCCCGAGAGGCACCTGGGCCACCCGAGCCCCCGTCCAAATATACCAACAAGCCCCAAATCATAATACGAACTCGCTCGAGCCTCCAGAACACCCAAAACAACGCTAAAACTCAAAATCACACCTCAAAACCCCTAGAATAAAACTTAGGAACTTTAAGTTTCTTGAATTCTCTAACAATGCGCCGAATCGACCTATACTACTCGGAATGACACCAAATTTTGCACGCAAATCATAAATGACATAACGGAATTATTCCCGGTCTCAGAATTCCATTCGGACCTCGATCACACCAAAACACGTTCCAAACTAAATTTCAAACTTAAGGAAACTCTAATTTCGATATTGGGCGCCGAAACGCCCCCGGGTCATCCAAAACCCATTCCGATCATACACCCAAGTCCGAAATCAACATACGAAGCTACCAGACCCTTTGAAACTCGATTCCGAGGTCGTTTACTCAAAATGTTGAATGAAGTCAAACTTGACCTTAAAGGCCAACCTTAAGGAACCAAATGTTCCTATACCACTCTAAACGCTTCCAAATCTCGAAACACCCATCCTCGCAAGTCGTAAATCATAATAAGCCGCTACGGGAAGTCTCATTTAGGGGAACAGGGTCCTGATACGCAAAACGACCGATCGGGTCGTTACATTCTCTACCTCTTAAACAAACTTTCATCCTCGAATGGGTCTAGAATCATACCTGAAGTGCTGAATAAATGTGGATATATGCTCTTCATGTCCTCCTCGGACTCCCACGTCGCCTCCTCGACTGGTTGGCCCCTCCACAGCAGAAACTCTCTTGGACCTCAACTGGCGATCTTGCCTACAATAATAGCAACTGGCTCCTCCTCGTAGCCCAACCTCTCATCCAACTGAATAGTACTGAAATCAACCACGTGAGAGAAGTCGGCGTGGTACCTCCGGAGCATGGACACATGAAAAACCGGATGAACTCCTGACAAACTGGGAGGTAAATCTAGCTCATAAACAACCTCCCCAACTCGCCTCAACACTTCGAAGGGACCTATAAACCTTGGGCTCAGCTTGCCCTTCTTCCCAAACCTCATAATACCCTTCATCGGCGAGAATTTCAACAGGACCTTATGTCCCTCCATAAATGATACATCATGCGCTTTCTGATCCGCGTAAATCTTCTGCCTGGACTGTGCTGTGCAGAGCCTCTCCTGAATCAACTTCACTTTCTCCAAAGCATCCTTTACTAGATTGGTGCCATATAACTTAGCCTCGCCAGGCTCGAACCACCCGATAGGATAACGATATCGCCGACCATACAAAGCCTCAAATGGTGACATCTCAATGCTGGACTGATAACTATTATTGTAAACAAACTCGGCCAAAGGAAAGAACTAGTCCCAGTGACCTCCAAAGTCAATCACACATGCCCTGAGCATGTCCTCCAATATCTTAACCGTGCGCTCTGACTGACCATCAGTCTGAGGGTGAAATAATGTTTTGAGATCTATCTAAGTACCCATATCACTATGCAATACTCTCCAGAAGTGCGAGGTGAACTGAGGGCCTCGATCTGATACAACGGACACCGGCACACCGTGCAACCATACTATCTCCCGAATGTAGATCTGTGCCAACCTCTCAAAAGTATATGTAGTAGCCACTAGAATAAAATGTGCCGATTTGGTCAACCTATCCATAATGACCCAAACCGAGTCAAACTTCCCCAAAGTCCGAGGTAACCCAACCACGAAGTCCATAGTGATGCGCTCCCACTTCCACTCGGGAATGGCATCTGCTGAAGTAGGCCTCTTGGCCTCTGGTGCTCATACTTAACCTGCTGGCAATTAAGACACCTAGCCACATACTCCACAATGTCCTTCTTCATCCGCCTCCACCAGTAATGCTGCTTCAAATCACGATACATCTTCATAGCACCAGGATGAACACATTACCGTGAACTATGCGCCTCCTCTAGAATCCTCTCTCTCAAGCCATCAATGTTAGGAACACATAAACGGCCCTGAAGTCTCAGAACGCAATCCTCGCCAATGGTAACCTCCTTGGAACCACCCTAAACAACTGTCTCCTGAAGCTCTGCCAAGCACAGATCATCAAACTGCCAAGCCTTAATTTCACCCAATAACGAAGACTGAGCAACCACATGTGCTAGAACTCGACGAGGCTTTGAAAGGTCTAATCTCACCAGGCGATTAACCAAGGACTGAATTTCCAAGGCTAGAGGTCTCTCCTCTGCTGAAATATAAGCCAAGCTACCTATACTCTCCGCCCTCCTGCTCAAAGCATCTGCTACCTCATTCGCCTTGCTCGGATGATAAAGAATGGTGATGTCATAATCCTTCAGAAACTCAAGCCACATGCGCTGCCTCAAATTAAGATCTCTCTGTTTGAACAAGTGCTATAAGCTGCGGTGATCCGTATAAACCTCACAGGACACCCCATATAAATAGTGCCTCCAAATCTTAAGTGCATGAACAATCGCCGCCAACTCCAAATCGTGCACAGGATATTTCTTCTCATGAACTTTCAGCTGGCGCGAAGCATAAGCAATAACTCTCCCTTCCTGCATCAACACACACCCCAAGACAATGCGTGAAGCGTCACAATATACTGTATATATCTCAGAACCGGAAGGCAATAGCCAGGGCTGGTGCTGAGGTCAATGATGTCTTGAGCTTCTGAAAGCTCGCCTTACACTCGTCGGACCATCGGAACGGGGCATTATTCTGAGTCAATCTAGTCAGTGGGGCTGCAATGGATGAAAAGTCCTCCACAAATCGCTGGTAGAAGTCTGCTAGACCCAAGAAACTCCCGATCTCTGTAGCTGAAGTAGGACGTGGCCAAATCTGAACTGCCTCAATCTTCTTAATATCAACCTTGATACTCTCTCCGGATACCACATGTCCCAAGAATGCCATGGAATCCAACCAAAACTCACACTTGGAGAACTTATCATAAAGCTTTTGTTCTCGCAAAGTCTAGAGCACCACTCTCAAATGGTGCTCGTGCTCTCCCAGGCTACGTGAGTAAATCAGAATGTCATCAATGAAGACAATGACAAAAGAATAAATGTACGGCCTGAACACCCTGTTCATCAAGTCCATAAATGCTGCTTGGGCATTAGTCAAGCCAAAGGACATCACCAGGAACTCATAATGGCCATATCTCGTCACAAAAGCAGTCTTCGGAACATCTGATGCCCAAATCCTCAACTGATGATATCCCAATCTCAAATCAATCTTAGAAAACACCCGGGCACCCTGCAACTGGTCAAACAAATCATTGATTCACGACAAGGGATAATTGTTCTTAATGGTGACCTTGTTCAACTGGCGGTAGTCAGTACACATCCGCATAGTCCCATCCTTCTTCTTAACAAACAAAATCGGGGCACCCCATGGCGATACATTCGGCCTGATAAACCCCTTAGCTAACAAATCCTCAAGCTGCTCCTTCAACTCCTTCAACTCTTTCGGAGCCATACGGTACAGAGGAATAGATATAGGCTGGGTGCCTGGAGCTAAATCAATGCAGAAATCAATATCACGATCAAGAGGCATGCCTGGAAGGTCTGAAGGAAATACATCAGCAAACTCTCAAACCACTGGCAGTGAATCGATCGTTGGAGACTCGGCGGTGATGTCCCGCACATAAGAAAGATAGGCCAGACAACCCTTCTTGACCATATGTTGACCCTTCAGGAATGAAACAACCCGGCTGGCTGCACTAAACTAAGGAACCTCTCCACTCCAGCCTAGGCGACTCGGGCATGGCTAAGGTGACTGTCTTGGCATGGCAATCTAGCACAGCATGATAAGGAGATAACCAATACATGCCTAAAATAACCTCAAAATCAACCATGTCGAGCAATAGAAGGTCTGCTCTGGTCTCGAACCCAAAAAATGAAATCACACAGGACAAATAAATCTGGTCTACAACCACAAAATCGCCCACGTGAGTGGACACATAAATAGAAGTACTTAAAGACTCGCGAGGAACATCCAGGAAACAGACAAATAAGGCTGACACATATGAATAGGTGGATCCTGGATCAAATAAAACTGATGCATCTCTACCACCTACTGAAATAGTGCCCGTGATCACGGCATCTGAGGCCACTGCATCTGACCGGACCAGAATGGCATAGAATCTAGCTGGAGCGCCGGATTAATAACCTCCGCTGGAATGAATAGGGGCCGGCAGAGCTCCCCCTACCTGGTCTCCACCTCTGGGACGACCTCTACTAGTCTGCCCTCCACCTCTGGGTGGACGAACTACCGGTGCTGAAAATGTAGGCTGATAGCTCTGCTGAACGTCTTTGCCCCGAAGCCTCGGACAAGTCTTCCTTATATGGCCTGGATCCCCATACTCATAACATCTAGCTGGTGGCATGGCCTGCTGCCCTGAAGAAGGACCTTGGATTGCTAGGGGGCAGTGAGAACCCTCCGGCATAGCACTGAAGTAAGGACTAGAAGACCCCTGATGACCGGAATACCTGCCTGAGGAACCCTGAATTGCTGGTGGATGGTAGGAACTCTCTGGTATAGCACTGAAATAGGGCCTCACTAGAGCACCACAGGGAGGTGGTGGAGGAGCTGAATATGGAGGCCTGCTAGGCTGGCCTCTACCGAACTAACCTCTACCCCTGGCTGGGGCACCTCTGAAATCTCCTGAAAATCTAGATCTCTTATCCTTCCGACTCTGCTCTCTACCTCTCGAACGATAACCCTCAATACGGTGAGCTATCTCGACCGCAAGCTGAGAGGGAGTCCCCATCTCCACTGATATTTGTCCCTGCTCCAGCTGTTCAAACTAATATCGCAGCTCTTCCCTCTCGGAGGGTGGGATGTACCTGTCCAGGAACAGCTGAGTGAACTACTCCCAAGTGATGGAAGGGGAACCTGCCGGTCTACCCAGGACATAGGACTCCAGTATCCTCATGTTGTGCAGTCTGTACCTGCACCTATCAATGAAGTCCTGGGCATCCTCGCCCTTCTCACCTCCAAAGATAGGAGGGTGTAATCAGGTCCATATATCCAGTAACTTCTGCAGATCTCTGTCCGCAGCTGGTCTGAGCTCAGGTGCTGCTGCTACTGGCTGGGCTCCACCCACGGGCAGTGTACCCGGGGTCTGATAAACTGCTGTTGTATGGCCTGCGGCCTGGGCAGTACGGGTCTGGGCTCCCCCTCCTGCCTGAGATGTGGCAGGATCTGCTGGAAATAAACTAGCTTGTGTCATGGTGTCCATAAATATCTTCATACGGCCCATGACCTTTTGGAAGCCTGGCGCCGTCATAAAGTCTACTGGAACAGGATCTGCTGGGGGCACCTCGCCCTGCTCCTCTGCGATAGGATCCTCTTTCGGATCTTCTAGGTATGCTACTGGAACAGCTCTGGGAAGCCCTTGTACCCTACCTCGGGCCGGTGCCCTCCCCCGGCCTCTGCCACGGCCTCGGACGATGAGGGTAGCGGCATCTCCCAGGTCTGGAACGTCAGCTACGCGAGTCCTCACCATCTGTGAGAGAATGGAAGAATAAGATTTAGTAAACCATCAACTGCACGATAGAACATGAATAAAGAGAGGTTCCTAACACTCTATAGCCTCCCGAAGGTAAATACAGACGTCCCTGTATCAATCCGCAAGACTCTATTAGGTTTACCCGTGACTTGTGAGACCTACGTGAACCTAGAGATCTGATACCATGTTGTAACGACCCAAATCACAATTTAGGTCACTATGGCTCCAAACTTTGATGTCAGGCAAGACAACATTAATTTACTAGTGATCCCTTTTTAATTTATAAAGCAATTCACCATACTTAAGAGGTTTTTCTTTCAAAAGCCTAACTTTGAAGTAAATTAGTGACTTAAACGACCAAAGTGAGCAATGAATATATTAATCACCAACATCATTAAAACCCAAAAGAATAGAATATCCACTACGTGGGCATGCCATGAACTGGCGTCACAGGTCTACGGGCATCTAATAGAAACTAGTATCCAAAAGAAAGTACAAGTTTGCCCTACTGTCTGAAGAAATAATACAGACATAATAAAAGAAAAGAGGAACTCCAGGGTGCTGCCTGAGATAAGCATTAAGGAAAGCAGCTCACTGAGAAGTCCACGTCCACTATACGTCAGGGACAAGCGCCAGATGAATACCCAGATGCACCTGCCTCAGAGCCTGAACAATTAAGTACAGAAGCGTAGCATGAGTACATAAACAAGTATGTACCCAGTGAGTATCCCGCCTAATCTCGAAGAAGTAGGGACGAGAGGTAGACGTGATACTTACTAGGGTCAACATTGTTAAATAACATAATTTAATAGGAATTAGGTAGGCATAACAATCGTAGAAATCATAAAGACATAAAATATCAAGTATAGTTGCAGTTACCTTTACATGTAAAATTTCACTAGCATATAATGTATTAAATTCCCTTTTTCACATGAAACAATTTATACAATCACAACGAATTCCCAGTAATTCATATAGCACATAATAGGCCGAAAGCGCATGGCCGAAGCGTCGCGAAAATAAACGTGCACTGCCGAGGGTCGAACGGCTCGAACCATGGATGCATCTATTACCCTGCTCGCAAATCGAACATGCGATGCGGTTGACATAATAGTAGGGCTATTCCGCTCACGAATCATACATATGATGCAGGTGCCGCATACATACATAAAATTATCAATATAAAAGAGTTAACAGAGATTATATTTTAAAGCAAGAACTTAAGCAATATAATATGGAACACAACTTCCTAATATTCTCATGCTAATTCAAGGATAATAAGCAACTCAAAATGCATTTAGGAATACATGTAAGGCACATATAAGCATGCTCGTGAGTCATAGATATACCCAACATAACATAGTAGTAGCTACGCACAGACTCTCGTCACTTGGTGCGTGCGTAGCCCCCACAAATAAGAACATGCAATTATTTATAATCACCTATGGGGACAATTCCCTCTTACAAGGTTAGAAAGGAGATTCACCTTGTGTTGAACCTACTCTTCGGGTCAAGAACGCGCCCGAAACTCCAAACTCGTCACCCAAGGACTCGAAACTAGCCAAATGTTACCTAAATACGTCAATTTATGCTCAAAAGTATGGAATTTCCCTATTTAGTTAACCAATTTAGCCTACTTTGCAATATCTCAAAATACACCCCCGGGCCCAATTGCTCGGATTCCGGAAATATTTGAAGGAAACACTTACCCATAACCTAAGGATCATTAATATATAGTTTTTGTATGATTCCATGGAAAATTTCTAGGTAATTTTCCAAATTTTCATAAAACCTAGGTTTTTACTCTAACCCATGATTTTCCACTAATTAGGAGGTTAATCTATCTAGTATTTCATGTATTAAACTAATATTAGAGTAGAAATCACTTCCCGTTCAGTAGCTAGGTGAATTGTGGCCCCTTCCCAAGCTCCCTAAGTCGACAATGGAGGAAGAAAAATTGATAAAATGAACATTTCTCGTGTTTAAAAGAAGACACTGCCTTTAATAGTTCCGCACCTGCGGCTCAAGGACCGCACATGAAGTCTCGCACTTGCGAGCAGTAGCTCGCGCCTGCGAAAAATGGGACAAGGTCCTGGTCTCGCACCTGCGGCTCCGCGCCTGCGGGAAGGCCTGTACCTGCGAGAACAAGGCAGCCCACCTGGGGTCGCACCTGCGGGGCTGGGACCGCATGAGCGGTCTCACACCTGCGACTGGGCGACCACACCTGTGATCACACCAGATCAGGTGCACCAGCAATTGCTTTAGCTGGTTTTTGGCCTCGCTTGGTGCCTGAGAGGCACTTGGACCCACCCGAGCCCCCGTCCAAATATACCAACAAGTCCCAAATCATAATACGGACTCGCTCGAGCCTCTGAAACACCCAAAACAATGCTAAAACTCAAAATCACACCTCAAAACCCCTAGAATCAAACTTAGGAACTTTAAGTTTCTTGAATTCGCTAACAATGCGCCAAACCGACCTATACTAGTCGGAATGACACCAAATTTTGCAGGAAAGTCATAAATCACATAACAAAACTATTCTCATTCTCGGAATTCCATTCAGACCTCGATAACACCAAAACACGTTCCAAACCAAATTTCAAACTTAAGGAAACTCTAATTTCGATATTGGGCACCGAAACGCCCCCGGGTCATCCAAAACCCATTCCGAACATACACCCAAGTCCGAAATCAACATACGAAGATACCGGAGCCGTCGAAACTCGATTCCGAGGTCGTTTACTCAAAATGTTGACCAAAGTAAAACTTAGCCTTAAAGGCCAACCTTAAGGAACCAAATGTTCCTATACCATTCTAAACGCTTCCGAATTCCGAACCACCCATCCCCGCAAGTCATAGATCATAATAAGCCGCTACAGGAAGTCATATTAGGGGAACGAGGTCTTGATACGCAAAATGACTGGTCAGGTCATTACACATATGCTTTATACTCATCTTTGTTATTAGTAATAAACTAACTTTTGTGAAATCTAAATACTTTTTCTGATATGGATTAAGCATTGTCCTTAACCAAGGACCTTTATTACTCTTGGACATATTTATGTAAAAGGTCCAGATCCCGAGAATTATTTCAGAAATAACATGTACTTTGATTTCAGCTTCAGGTAATATGCTCAAGCAAAGATTAGTCATGAAATCTGCTAGACTTGTGTTTTTATGGCCGTATGTGGATGATAAATAATATCATATTCCATAAGTTTGACTACTTATTTAGCTAGCCTTCCTGACAGTTCTCGTTTATGCAAAATATTGTATAATGAAAATATAGTGGCTACGAGAATTGAATGTTGTTGACAATAAAGCCTTAGATTTAGGGCAATAGCAATTAATGCCAACTTCTCGAAATATAGATATGCAATTTCCATGTCTAAGAGAATTCTATAAGAGATAAAAGATTGTGTACCTTTCTCTGCTTGAATTAAGATTGCATTTAACGAGACATTTGAGACAATGTGATATTCTAGCAATCATCTTTCTCCTTGGAATTTTGAAAGTGATGATGGGTTGATGTTAGCAACGAATCCGAATGATTTGACTTTTCGGACTAAACCCACCTTCGAGGTTCCATAACTTTATCTTTTATTATTTGGCTCTGGTTTCTTCTTTTGCTTGACCGGATTACACCACGAGTCAATATTGAGCATATATACCATTATCTCCAGTAGTACACCTGTTATGGTTACAATGGTGGCAAGCAAAGCAATTTGCATTAACACGTAAAAGTTTAATCAACTTGCCTTTAAACTCGGTGTCGAGTCTGGACCAGCATAAACCTTCCTATTTGGGAAGCCAATGATAGTTTCTATTTCTTCAGCATTTGACTTCATGGCTTTTGATTCTTTTGTTATGATTGTATCCGAAATTATTTGTGTAATTGTCCATGGCTATTAATGAACGTTTTGCCTCGTAGTCTTCAATTATCCATCCCACACCTATATTTTCTTTTCCAGTTGTCAGGTGCAGTATCATTGTAAACAATCTCGTAGGTGTTTTACCCCTGATTTTCCTAACCTTCATTCTTCTCCTGTGGAAATTTTCAATTTTGCAAGGTGATTCCTTAGTTGTTCGAGAAGGTTCGGATCTTTTTCAGCCCGTGAAGAAAATCCTGTATCTCTTTGCTCGAACCTATTTTTGAATTTCATTTGAACATCCGTGCCTTTCTCTATTTAAAGCTCGGTGCTGCATATCATTCTTGTGGGATAGTCGGGAATTCCCGGAGATGTTCTATCCGCTCGTCTTGTTCCTTGATCTGTTTCTGTCAAGTTAGAACTAAATTGTGCAAATTAAAATTACCTGATGTATCTGAACTTCATGTCTCGGTACTGTTTGGCATATATTCTTTATTAAGTTTCGGTACTAATAGTTGTGGTACCAATATGACGATGTACATTTTCTATTTTTCTCTTCTTGTTGCTTATATATCAGTATCATGGCTATTATTGCCTTTTCCTTTCTCATGGTAAATCCATCTCAAGCTTGGTTGTCCTCAACTGTGTTGATTGGCAAATTTCGGCCATGATTAAGGTTTAAACTGAAAGCAAGCAAATATCAACAAAAATTATTAGTATCTTTGGTTGAATAGCAAATTTGCTTGAGTTCCCAGTAACGGAACCAATTTGTGTAACCAAAGAATTAGATCCTTTGACCAAAGCTATTTTTAAGATGAACACCGGTTTCTGATAACCAAGGCAAGACTGATTATTGTAAGTAATTAAATAAAGAAAAATGAGATGCACGAAAAGTAAAGTGTATTACAATAGTAGTTCGGATGTCCCTTACATGTTATATTTTACTCCCTTATATAGGGAATTTCCTAATATATCGTCTTCCATTTTCAGTGATTGAGCATTAATGACTAATTATGACATAATGTAACGTTACAATGAGTAACTGTAACTGTTGCGTGAAGGTTGTGTAACGTATGGATCACTAATTGAAGATCTCAGAATATGCCCTTTGTTCTGCCCAGATACATTTTGACCGTGTCTCTTCATCTTCTCAATCAGGTTGAGACTTCCGTAGCTAATTAACCTGTAGGTGTGATTTGTCGTGCCTCTTCGCCTCATACCTCTTCATAGAGTCTCGTCCAGCTATCGTGTCTTCATTTCTCCACGTAGACTGCTGAGTCATCAAGACTTATTATAGTGTGAAGCTCTTTTTTACCAATACGAACGCCCTACCGGAGTAAATATAATCAAATTCAACAGTAAAAGATATAAGTAAATTTGCGGTAAAACAGTTAAAGAAATTCTGAATGTTTAACAGTTAAAGGATCCCTCGGTTCGGAACAAGGTAAAACATAGTAGGAAAAACTCCCGGGACACCGTCCTGTAGTTCCAAATGATTATGCAGTACAAGGGGATCTCCTGGAATACGTCTGTAGTCCCAAAAGTAAATATGCAGTGCGGGAGATCTCGCGGAATACGTCCGTAGTCCCAAAATAAATATGCAATACAGGGGGTGATGTTCTAAACGTCAATACCACACAAGAGGTGGGATGATTTGTGTGGTGTCTGACTTTCCCGTGCACTAGTTATAGAAGGACTGAGTTCTTCTATGTGATCCAGCCTCTACTGTTTGCAGAATAATAAGTACAGAAAATAAAGAACGCAGAGATTTTTACGTGGAAAACACCTGGCTCAACAGGTGAAAAACCACGACCTACTTCCCAGTAGGATTTTCTCAAACTCTTTACTAAATCAGTGAGCTTAATAGCATTTACAAAAACTCTTTTGTAAACCTTGGATTACCTCTAATCCCTTTGTAGCAAACTAGCCTCTAGCTATTAACGACAAACTCCAAATTAGCTATAACTTACAACACATAGTACCTATTACAGCTGCTTCTAGATAAAGCTGAAAGGTACAAGTTGAAATCACCTACTACAAGTAAACTAGACTGAAAGACAATAGTTGGAACTGGTTCTTCTAGCTGGTCCAATTAGCTTCAGAGTCGCACACTTAAATCTCACATGAACTGCTTGCAAAATTTGCCTTGCTAATTTTGCTCTCAATTCTTGCTTAACTTCTGCTTTTGTGCGTCCCTGTACAATAAGAACAATCTGTAATATATAGGATTAGTAGACGAGAGATTTACAAGAGTTCTAATGCTACTCTTCCTTGGTGGAAGAGTTCTAGTTAATCTCAACTCCTCGAACCCTTCCTTATCTTTGATTCTGTTCTTACTGAATAAGGAGTCCTTCTCCTTATCATCTTGCGATCTTTTCGATCAGGAGATATATCTTTATTTCCCAGATTTTGTTTATCTCCTGCATGTGCACCTCACGTGCCTTAACTCTGCATGTGTCTATGTCTCCAGTGATAGACCTGGTTCATCTTTGATTTTCTTTGTCAATCTTCAAAACCATTCAATTTCTTGGGCCAAAAAATTCCCCCTTTTTGATTATGACAAACTCTGTGTTAGGCCTGTAACCAACTTAATCCAATATTGACACATTTTAGAGCATTTCGCATTTATCATAAAAGAACCAAGTTCATTAGGTTATAAATATCACATGATCAGAAAAGCACATAACCATTTTCCCCCCTTTTGGCATCATCGAAAAGTTGCAAAGTTTAGAAAGTCCCAGATATTTAAGAATTACTCATGGCCACTAGGGCAACTGCAAGTGCAATCATGGATTAATCATCACTAGGAACAAATAATTCAAACTGTCAAAGAAAAAGAGACAAGAGTTAGAGAAAAAACAGCAAAATCCATTTATAGAAGGCATTGTTAATGTCACGACCAAAAATCCAACACAGGTCGTGATGGCTCCCAACACCGGAGTCAGGCAAGCCAAAAATTGTTTACTAGTGAGATTATCCTTATTTAACATACAAACCTCACATATTCCCAAAGTTTTAAACTTAGATCATTTAAATAAAATCGGAAACATTAACCAACTTAAGTAAATACAGCCACAGTGATCATGATCCAATATATACAGTCGCAAAATAAAGAGTTTACTATGTGCGTGCCAGGAACTAGTGTCACAAGTCAACAGGCGAACTAGTAGAATATACAAAAGATGATACAAACTGTACTGCTGTCTGAGAGAAGTAGACAGAAATAAACAAAAGATAACTCCATAGCACTGCTGAGAATCGCCAAGGGAGGCAGTTGACCGTGGAGTCAGGTCCAGAATATATGTCAAGCTCCGGTCGGATAACCAGAAACGCCAGCCTCAGAACCTGTACAATTAAGTACAGAACTGCAGCATGACTACATAAATATATATGTACCCAGTGAGTATCCCGCCTAACCTCGAAGAGGTAGTGACGAGAGGTCGACATGACACTCACTAAGGTCCATCAGTATAATTTAACAGGATGTAATGGAAATAGTAGGCATGTAAAGACAGTGAAGCAACAAGTATATATGTAAGATACTGAAATCCAAGAAGAATACTGGGAATAAATAAAACAATTACCACTTTACTTTTTCCCCAAATATATGTCAGATCAATATCCGTGAATTTAATAGCAAATAAATCATACGCATGCAGGGTAAGGACAACCGGCCGGAGTCATAAGATAGTCAAGCCCGTGCACTGCCGAGGATCGAACGGCCCGTACCAAAAGTGAACCTATCCACAAAGTACTCACATCTATGCATTGCCGAGGATCGAACGGCCCGTACCAAAAGTGCATCTCTCAACCTCTCTATGCACTCCGAGGATCGAATGGCCCGTACCAAAACTGCATCTCTGAATCCCTCTCTATGCACTGTCAAGGATCGAACGACCCGTATCAAAAGTGCATCTCTCAACCCGCCGTGGTGTATGGCCCGTTCCCATAAGAGTGGGGAAAACCACACTCCGCTCGCGGAATGTGAATTGCGAAGCGGTCACATGCACATACATTATTCCTTTTTAAAAGAGAATACTTTTCCGTGAACAATTTCTTACAAGTTTTTCTCAAATTTCATAACTTCGGGGACATAAGCAACATGTAACGTTAATTCATTACGCATATACTTCATATCAAGTAAAACACAAGGCATGATGTGGGCCTAACTACCAGGACATAATAGTAATAGTCGCTACGTACGGACTCTCGTCACTTTGTACGTACGTATCCCCCACAAATTATCACATATAGCATTTAAATCACCTAGGGGGACAATTCCCCCTAACAAGGTTAGAAAGGAGACTCACCTCGTGTCAAATCTAACCCTCGGACAAAGGATGCGCCCGAACTCCGAACTCTACACCCGAGGACTCGCAACTAGCCAAATATGGTACAATGACATCAATGCATGCTCAAAGTAGGGAAATTATCCTATTTATTCAATAATTTAACATTCTTGAAGAATTCCCAAAATCCAACCCCGGGCTCGCACACTCGAATTCTAAAAACTCACGGAGGAATCACTCACCCGAAACCTACGGATCGTTAATATATGATTTCTACTTGAATTTATGGCAATGAATGGCTAATTCACCAAGTTCTCAAGAAACCCTAAATTACTACCCAGTTCTTGACTTTCTAATGATTTAGTAGTTAATTTAGCTAGAAGATCATGAATTAAACTAGTGTTGAAGTGGAATTAACTTACCTTGACAGTAGCTAGGTTGTGGTGTGCTCTCCCCAAGCTCACAAGACTCTAGCGGTGGAGGAAAATGATTGAAGGAGGTGAAATCCCGAGTTTCAAAGAATATATATTGCCTGGCCTACATGGATTCCGCACATGTGGCTCGGGGACCGCACCTGCAGAACTGGACGGGAAGGGCTGAGTTCACACCTGCGGAGGGATGGCCGCATTCCGCTCCTGCGGACTTTTGTCTACACCTGCGAGAAAGGGGGACCTCACCTGGGGTCGCACCTGCGATGCTTCGACTGGGCAACCGCACCTGCGGTCAAACCAGATCAGGTGCCCCAACATCTACATTAGCTGGTTTTTAGCCCCGTTGGGTGCCCGGGATTCCCTTGGGCCCACCCTCGCCCTCGCCCAAATATACCAACAAGTCCCAAATCATAATACAGACTCGCTCGAGCCTTCGAAACACCCAAAACAACGCTAAAACACAAAATCATACCTCAAAACCCCAAGAACCAAACTTAGGAACTTTATGTTTTCCAGACTTCGCTAACAACGCGCTGAACCAACCTATACTACTCGGAATGACCCCAAATTTTGCAAGCAAGTCATAAATGATAAAAAGGAACTATTCCTGGCCTCAGAATTCCGTTCGGACTTTGATAACACAAAAACACCCAAAACTACAATAGGAACTTAAGGAACATCTTATTTCAATATTGGGCGCCGAAACGCTCCCATGTCATCAGAAACCCATCCCGAGCATACACCCAGGTCCAAAATCATCACACGAAGCTACCGAAATCGACAAAACTCGATTTTGAGGTCGTCTTCCCAAAATGTTGACCGAAGTCAAACTTGGCATTAAAGGCCAACCTTAAGGAACCATTTGTTCCTATAGCACTCTAAACACCTCCGAATGCCAGACCACCAGTCCCCGCAAGTCATAAATCATAAAAATCCTCAATGGGAAGTTCATTTAGGGGAACGGGGTCCGATAACACAAAACAACCGATCGGGTCATTATAGTTCATCCACAATCCACAGACAGAAATAGAAACAATTAAAACCATGAGCAACAAAAACAAAAAAAAACCCGAATATGGGTCACTGAAGTACTAAGATAGGTTGGAATACTAAGGCTGGGAAGGACTGGAGGCTGGGTTTTTGGCTTGGAGGAGAGATAGCATATCCCTAAGGATTCCCTCATTCTTCTCCTTCTCTTTAGCAAGCTTAGTTCTGAGAGCATCCCTCTCATAATCAACCTCTGCTAGATGGTTATTTTGCCGAAGTATTTCTGCATCCTTCACCCCACTTTCATGCACAAGTGCTCTGACTTTGTTGTTCAGCGGTGTCTTCCTGGATGAACCAGGTTCATTTACAGTGATATTGACACCATAGTCTTCCTGGGTGATGTTCTAAACGTCAATACCACACAAGAGGGGGGTGATTTGTGTGGTGTCCGATTTTCGCGTGCACTAGTTCTAGAAGGGCTAGGTTCTTATATGTGCTCCAACCTCTGCTATTTGCGGAATAATAAGTACAGAAAATAAAGAACACAAAGATTTTTACGTGGAAAAAACCTAGCTCAACAGGTGAAAAACCACGACCTACTTCCCAGTAGGATTTTCCCTAACTCTTTACTAAATCAGTGAACCAAACAACATTTACAAAAACTCTTTTCTAAACCTAGGATTAACTCTAATCCCTTTGTAGCAAACTAGCCTCTAGCTATTTGCGACAAATTCCAACTTAGCTATAACTTGAAATATACAGTACCTATTACAGACGCTTCTAGATAAAGCTAAAAGGTACAAGTTGAAATCACCTACTACAAGTAAACTAGACTAAAAGACAACAGTTGGAACTGGTTCTTCTAGTTGGTCAAAGTAGCTTCAGAGTCGCACACTTAAATCTCACACGAACTGCTTGCAAAATTTGTCTTGCTAATTTTGCTCTCAATTCTTGCTTAACTTCTTCTTTTGTGCGTCCATGTACAATAAGAACAATCTACAATATATAGGATTAGTAGACGAGAGATTTACTAGAGTTCTAATGCTACTCTTCCTTGGTCAAAGAGTTCTAGTTAGTCTCAACTCCTCGAATCCTTCCTTATCTTTGATTCTGTTCTTACTGAATAAGGAGTCCTTCTCCTTATCATCTTGAAATCTTTTCGATCAGGAGATATCTCTTTATTTCCTAGATTCCGTTTATCTCCTTCCTGTGCACCTCACGTGCCTTAACTCCGCATGTGTCTATGTCTCCAGTGATGGACCTGGTTCATTTTTGAGTTCCTTTGTCAATCTTCAAAACCATTAAATTTCTTGGGCCAACGGGGGGGATCTCCCGAAATACGTCTGTAGTCCCAATTTAAATATTCAAGAGAGGGTGTATTGGTAAAAAAGAGTTTCACACGTAAGCCATCTTTTGACAACTTAGCTAGTCACGTGGACATAGGAAAACGCGACAACTGGATAAGATTCTTGGAAGAGCTACGGTACAAAGAGGCACGGTTCAGTAAACTCACGAACTTATCAGTCACGGGAAACACAACTTGATCAAAATGGGAGAGAGGCACGATCAGAATGAATCTAGACAAAGCTACGGGCAGATTCAAGGACCCACAATTGATTACTCGAACGTTATGTAACCGAACCCCAATTACCGTTATCCTTTGTAACACCTCATTAATGTCATAATTAGTCATTAATGAGTAACCATAGCAAGAGTCGTAAGTTATAAGAATATCCTATATAAGGGAGGGGAATACAGCTTGTAAATGCATCTGATTCTGGAATACAATTAACTTCGATTTTTTATATTTCTGCAATATTGTCTATTATTTATTTTTCTCCATTACCTTGATTATTAGTAACCCGTATTCATCTTAAAAATAAGCTTTAGTCAAAGGGTCTAATTCTTTGGTTAAACAGATTGGTTCCGTTACCTGGAATCTGATAATCTTTGTTTACTTTTCAAGTGATATCCTCTGAATTATGTCAAACTCCAACGACAAAAACTAGCAAAGGAGTGGAACCCCCGTTTCATCGCCTTTAGGAACTCCACGTGGTTCGAGAGAACAATCCCCAAAAAGGTCCAATAACAACAATGGTGATAATGATCAAACTGTGGAACAAGATCGTGTAAAGCAAATGATTGCAGAGTATGTGAGCCAAGCTTTGCAAGAATTTGCGAGAGGATTACCGGCAGCGTTACCTACACCGCCGACGCAACCCCCCAATAACACCATCACCATAGAAAANAGCAGAAACAGATGAAGGAGCACAACAATCGCATCGAACAAATTCCTGGAGTACCACCTATCATCAAAGGCATCGATGTTGATAGATATTCTCAACAACCTTGGAAGCCAAGTGCGGCACCCTTGCCTATACCCAAGAAGTTTAAAATGCCTGACGTTCCCAAATATGATGGAACAACTGACCCACGCGAACATGTGACTGCTTTCACTACTGGCATAAAAGGCAACGACTTAACGGAACAAGAGATTGAATCAGTCCTTGTCAAAAAATTTGGGGAAACACTTACCAAAGGAGCCCCAACCTGGTATTCTCTTCTCCCTGAAAATTCTATTTACTCTTTCGTTGAGCTTGCAGATTCGTTTATAAAAGCACACTCTGGTGCACAAAAAGTTGAGAAGAGAATGGAAGACATATTCAAAATAAAACAAGGAGACACGGAACTACTCCGTGAGTTTGTAGACAGGTTTCAACGAGAAAGAATGCAATTACCCAGGGTGCCTGATAATTGGGCAGCCATGGCATTTGCAAGCAACCTAAACGATAAAAGCTCAGAAGCCACGAGATGACTTAAGGAAAGTCTAAGAGAATTCCCCGCTACAACATGGAACGATGTATATAACAGGTACAATACTAAACTCAGAATAGAAGAATATATCATTGCTCGTTCGAGGGATGAAGATCATTCCAGATCCAGACGTCCTGAATCAGATAGAAGATCCTTATTTAGGACCCTCGGGACGTGATATCCGCCCCAGGTTCGAAAACACTAGGTCGGACTATAGACCACAAGGAAGAGACGTAGTCTCATCCTCGTCTAGATCTAGAAAAGATCGAGATGAACGACCTAGAGGTAGTACTCAAATTGGGGATCATACCTTTAATGTAAGTACTACTGAACTTGTCTCGATGTTGAGGAACATGGGAGACAAGGTTAAGTGGACCAAAGAGATGCGGTCAAATCCAAGCAGTAGAAACCCAGATCACTGGTGTGAATTTCACAACAATCATGGGCACAAAACTGCGTATTGCAAATTTTTACAAGGTGAAGTAGAAAATTTATTAAAATAGGGCTATTTAACAAAATTGTTTAGTGATAAAGGTAAACAGGCATATATGAGGAACAGGCAGGAGCCCCCAAAGCCTTCTTCTCCAAAACGAACTGTCAACGTGATACACGGGGGCGAAGAAGTAAACGGGGTGATTTTAAAAGCAACCACAAAGTTCACAATTACACATGGGAAACGGGCTCGTGAAAATATGGAAGAAGACGATATAACCTTCGATGATGCAGATATCGGCGGATTAATGCTTCCGCACAACGATGCTTTGGTAATATCTTTACTTATTCATGACACTAACGTAAAAAGAGTGTTGATTGATCCAGGAAGTTTAGTCAATATCATTTTGCTATGAGTCGTGGAAGAAATGCTACTAGGGAATCGAGTAATCCCAAAAGCGCGAGCCATATCAGAGTTGATAACTCTACGGTTATAACAAAAGGAGAAATTGAGCTTAGTACTTATGCTGAGGGGGTGATCAAAAGTGCCAGGTTCCAAAGTCATCGATACTGACATGGCTTATAACGTGATCATTGGAAGGCCATGGATCCACGACATGAAAGCGATACCCTCCACGTTGCATCAGGTAATTAAATTCCCCTCTGAATGGGGGATTCAACAAATCAAAGGAGATCAGCAGACCGCAAGAAATATAAACTCTTTGGTACACTACAACAACAAAATAGAGGTAGAAGAAATTACTACCAAAATAGGTACGAAAGAAAATACTTACGAGAAGGAAAATTAAGTTACCACGGAAGGAATATTATATCACACAGATACAGATTCCAGACCGGACGTCATTCGTGAATCGGAGGAAGATGAGCACATAAAAACAACTACGGAGGATCTCGTAGCTGTTCCATTATCTGAACAAAAGCCTGAGCAGAAAGTGTATATAGGCACGAGGCTAGGCCCCTCTCAAAGAGGTAAGTTAATTGATTATTTAAAGGCTAACATAGACTGCTTTGTGTTGTCCCACATAGATATGAAAGGCATCTCACCAGAAGTGATGACTCATAAAATAAATGAAGATCTATCCTTCGTACCTGTTAAGCAGAAGAAAAGAAAGCAATGACCATTCAAGAACCAAGTGATCGACGAAGAGGTACAGAAACTCTTGAAGATTGGTTCGATACGAGAGGTAACGTACCCTAACTGGCTAGCAAACACCCTGGTAGTACCTAATAAGAATGGAAAGTGGAGAGTATGTGTAGATTATACTGACTTAAATAAAGCATGCCTCAAAGATTCATTCCCATTGCCACATATAGATCAAATGATTGATGCCACAGCAGGTCATGAATTATTGAGCTTTTTAGATGCATATTCTGGTTATAATCAAATTAAAATGAATCCCTCAGATGAGGAAAAAACTTCCTTCATTACAAACAGGGGGACTTACTGTTATAAAGTTATGCCTTTTGGCTTAAAAAACGCTGGAGCCACCTATCAAAGGTTAGTGACTAAAATGTTCCAAGAACATCTTGGAAAGACGATGGAAGTCTATATTGATGATATGTTGGTAAAATCAACAAAAGCACAAGACCATTTCCAAAACCTCTCTACTGCTTTTGATATTTGACATATGTATAATATGAAGTTAAATCCAGAGAAATGCGCTTTTGGAGTGCAATCAGGCAAATATTTGGGTTTCCTTGTATGAGGAATAGCGGTAAATCCCGCTCAAATTAAAGCCACAGAGGAAATACCTGATATTTTAACAAATTAAAGGGAAGTTCAAAGAGTGACAGGGAGAATAGCAGCTTTGGGTAGGTTTATTTCTAAATCTTCCGAAAAAAGTTTTAAATTCTTCTCAGTTCTCAAAAAGCAGAATTGGTTCTAGTGGACTGAAGAATGTCAGCAAGCCCTTAAGAATCTGAAGAATTATCTATCGAAACCACCACTGCTTTCAAATCCAAAAGAAGGGGAAAGATTGAACATCTACTTGGCTGTCTCAGAAATTGCTGTAACTGCAGTATTGGTAAGAGAAGAAAAAGGTAAACAAAGACCTATCTATTATGTAAGTAAAACTTTGATAGATGCTGAGACTAGATATCCACATCTGGAAAAGTTAGCCTTAGCTTTAATAATGGCATATAGAAAATTACAACCCTATTTTCAATGCCACCCAATCACCGTTGTGACCTCATATCATTTAAGAAATATTCTTCATAAACAGGAATTGCTAGGATGATTAGCCAAGTGGGCCATAGAATTAAGTGAGCATGAAATATTCTATCAGCCTAGGACTGCAATTAAGTCTCAAATACTAGCTGATTTTGTTGTTGACTTTAGTAATAGCATTGTATCTGAAGTAGAAAAAGAGTTACAACTCTTCAACGGTGTTAATCTAGGCCTATGGACCTTGTTCACCGTTGATTCTTCAAAAATAAAAGGCGCCAGCTTAGGCATAGTCTTGATATAACCTACGGGTGAAAATACACGGCAAGCTATCAAGTGTTATCCTATAACTAACATTGAAGCACAGCATGAAGCTGTTACTGCAGGGCTTGAACTCGCACGGGAGCTCTCAATCGAGAAAATTATGATCAACAGCGACTCCCAACTGGTAGTAAATCAGATACTGGGGACTTACATCGCTCGAGAGACTAGAATGCAACAGTATCTTGAAAAATCACGAGAGCTCGTGAGACAATTCAAAACATGGAAGGTAATGCAAATACCTAGAGAGGAAAATGCAGAAGCAGATGCACTAGCTAACCTCGCAACAGTCACAGAAGTAACGAACAAAGACAATACAATTTCCGTTCAACTATTTCATTCAATAATAGACCAGGACAGGAATGAGGTAACTTTCAACAACCTAACCTGGGACTAGAGAAACGAAATTCTTAATTTTTTACATAATGGCACTGTACCTGAAGACAGGAAATCAGCTCAAGCACTTCGCCGCAAAGTTGCACGGTACTGCCTTATTCGCAACTCACTTTATCGCAAGATGTTTGGAGGACCCCTAGCTAAATGCCTCGTACCTAACCAAATGGAATTTATGATGAAAGAAGTCCACGAAGCACACTATGGAAATCACTCAGGGGCGAGATCCTTAGTGAAAACACTAATCAGAGACGGATACTATTGGCCTAAGATGGAAGAAGAAGCCGAGAATTTCGTATCCAAATGTGACAGATGCCAAAGGTTTTCCCATAACATACATCAACCAGTGGAATTATTACATCCAATAATATCCCCATGGCCTTTCATGAAATGGGGTATGGACATAGTGGGACCTCTTCCCACAGCTAAAGGACAGGTACGCTTTTTACTCGTACTAACCGACTATTTTACAAAATGATTAGAGGCAGAAGCGTTTAAACAAGTGCGAGAAAAGGAAGTTAAAAGCTTCTTATGGTGAAACATAATATGTCGCTTTGGAATACCAAAGGAAATTGTGTGTGATAATGGCCCACAATTCATAGGCTCGCAAATCACTGAATTCTTAGAAAGTTGGAAAATCAAGCGGATCACTTCAACGCCGTACCACCCCATGGCTAATGGTCAAGCTGAGTCAACGAATAAGGTCAGCATCAACAATCTAAAGAAGCGGCTTGATAAAGCCAAAGGAAATTGGCCTGATAAGTTACCAAAGGTGTTATAGGCATCCAGAACAACTTCAAAGATAGCCACGGGAGAAACTCCGTTGGCACTTGTTTATGGCTCAGAAGCCTTAATAACCGTGGAGATTGGCAAACCAAGCATAAGGTTCTCAACAGCCATGGAAGGTGAAAATGACGATGAATTAAGGACCAACCTGGACCTGCTCGAACCACGAAGAGAAGCAGCATTGATACGGATGGCAGCTCAAAAACAAATCATAGAGCGTTATTACAACCGTAAAACTCATCTCAGGTACTTTAAGATTGGGGGCTTCGTCCTCAAAAAAGTTTTTCAATCAACGAAAGAAGAAGGTGCAGGAAAGCTAAATCCAAACTGGGAAGGACCTTACAAAATCTGAGGCATAGCTGGGAAAGGCGCCTATGAGTTGGAAGCTATGGACGGAAGAGTTCTACCAACAAATTGGAACGACATCCATCTAAATAAGTATTACTTCTAAAATAAAAGAATACCCCCGTCAGGTATAACACGTTTGATTTTATTTTGAACATTTAAAATTTTTACTAACTTTTTTAGATGATAGGCACAAAGCTAACCCATCACCAGATGATGATATTAGACTTGCAAAGACGCGAGGAAATAACACAATTCCCGGTCTAGGGTTACACTTTTTGATGGACGTTTTAAAAAGGGTTAAGCAGTCATCATCTAAAAAACTATATACCTTCGAGTCCGGAACGTTTTTCCTTTTCAGGAAAAGGACCACAAGGAAGGAATAATCAAGTGCTCAAGATTTCATTCTTCAAAGCTCAAACACTTGGGGACTATACAGTATAGAAGGCTAAGACGAAACAAAGAAGACTATCAGAAAGTCAAAAGCTCGAGCCTGAAGACTCATCTAACCAATAAGACAAGTGACACGAGAAGAATCGAAAGAAATCAAAAGAGCCTTCCAAATACAAAGCCTAATGCAAAAAGTAAAAACCTTCGAACATATTCAGGTTGAAAGGCAAAATATTAGTCACGAGAAAGAAATGTACATCTTTATACTTATTCAAAGTTGTTGTAACAAAAACAGTTAGGGGTAAAAGATCATCATCAATGTACTCATTCAAAAAAAACTGTTCTCAAATAAAACAGTTATGGATGAAAAGATCTAAATCCTTGTATTTGTTCGAGAAACTGTTATCAAATAAAAACAGTTACGAATAAGAAAACATTTCCCTCGCACTTATTAGAAATCTGTTTCCAAAACAGTTGCGGGTAAAAATCCCAATCTTTACAAAAACTGTTACTAATAAAAAATAGTTGTTTCCTTGTATTAATATCAAAAAATTGTTACCTATGAAAAAAGTTACGAAATACAAGAGTATATCAAATCTGTTAAACAAAAACAGTTGCAAGCATGAGTTTTAGACGATAATCAAACACATATAAAATGTCATGGAAGTTCAAACAAGAAAAACTTTCCTTGGAAACATTCTTAAACATGTGTAAAATTCCTATCACTCTATTGCATTATCATGAAATTGAGACGTCTTCTTCATGCCAATTATAAAGGGCCCTCTTCCATAAACTATGCCTATTAAAAAAAGGCACACATTTAATATGACATTGTGCCTATTACAAAAAGGTACGAGTAGTCTAAAGCATTTCCCATGCAAAACTCGAAGGTAAAACTAAAACCTCGAAAAATGAAGCATGCAAAAGAGTTAAAGAGTCAAACAGAAACTCAACAAAAGACGAACCAACATTTATATATTAAAACGGATAAAACTAAGTATTAACTTATACTTAGCCGTATAAAATTTTTATATATACATTGTGGTGCCCCTAAGTTGTCATTTGGAGACTTTAAGAAATCCAAATTTACCCCCGATGGGACTGGGGGTAACCACCAATTGATACCAAAAAAAGAGGGGGATAAACCAACTAAATTTTTTCAAGAGAGGGGTTGACTTCAGTGGCAGAAGAGCGGGAGAAACTGGGGATGAAGAGGCACGAGCGGCTGGAATCTCACCATCAGGTGAAGAAAGGTTATGACCTTGTTGAGCCTTCTCCATGGCTTCCTTAGTTTTGGCTATTTCAGCACTAAGGTCAAAACCCTCTTGACTCATTTCCATCAATGTGTCAAGGTGAGAATTCATATACGCCCAGATCACATCGACGGCAGCCACTTCTTCCAAATCTTCATAATACTTTGCCCACACTTGAATCTCAACTCTCAATCTTCCCTTATCCGCCTCCGCAGCTTCATGGGCGGCCCTTAATGGAACAATCGACTCCTCTAAAGTTTGAGCTTTGTCTAAAATCCTACGAAGGTCTTCTTGAGTACGAGTGAGTGGTTGCACCAGCTCTCCCTAGTATTCCTCCTTCTACCCTAAAAAGTACTTTAAGTCTCTAACATCCTCTGAGGCATGGGACAGCTGCTCTGCGAACGAAGACTCCAGAACACTCTTATCTTTATCAGTTTGACTGCAAGAATCCCTCTCCACTGCCAGTTCTTCTGCCATGAGTCTCATATGCCGCTTCAAGGTACTCCTTTACTCTTCTAAAGCATTCATGTCAATCCTTAGGCTATCATACTGTGCTCTCCAATTATCAACATCGGCCTGCAACTCTTTTGTCTCTTGGTCCGTGTTTGAAATCCTCTTCATAAGCTCCATGCCTATAAGGTTAATCTACAAGAAATAAACCAGTCAGATATGGTAAATTTCATATACGAGAGTGAAAGAGGATAACTTGCATCATACCTTCAAAGAAGTATGCACGACCTCATTGGCCCATGTAAGAGCACCGTGGCTGGCTAGCTTTTCTTTCTCAGAGGGACCTATCAAAGGCTTGAGCCACACTTCGGGCTCACCCGTTTTCTTGAAAAGGTTCCCCTCAGCTGGAACCTCTATTAACACATGCCGCATCTCTCTGCTGGAAGACCCTGCTTCCCTAACAGAAGGCATGGAAGCAGGCAGAGATGGAACAGCAATAGGCACGGAAGGTTGAGGAGATAGAGAAGCCACGGGCAAAGCAGCAGGCACAGAGAGTTGAAAAGTTGAAGAAGTTACAGGAAAAGCAACAACAGAAGTTGAAATAGCCAAAGGAACAGACGAAACAGCTTCTCTCAAAGAAGAAGGAAAGACAGTAGCCAAAGGGACGTCGTCAGGAGCAAGATCAACAACCTCGTGAATAGGGGAATGTGAAACATCATCAAGGACAGGGGTCTCAATCACAGACACGGAAGGCAAGGTTGGGGCTGGAAGCTCATCATCTAAAACCATTCGCCTTCTCCGTGGCATGTGCACTAAAGCACCCTTTTCTTCCTCTTCTACGGAACGAGACTCACTAATCTTCCTCTTCGAGGAAGATGAGCCAACAATAATTTCCTGGGCCTGAGCCAAAGACATCTTTGGGATAGATGAAGCAAACACCCCACGAGCAGAGAACCCTATTAAAAAGGAAAAAAAGTTAAACTACAAAAAAAAAAGAAGGAGAGAGACTCGAGTAAGGAAAAAAGCAAGAACAAGAGCTTCACTTACCGTGGGTCTTTACTTTCCAACCATACCTCCCAACGAGGTACTTCCAAGATATTTCTTCTGAAGGAGTAGCAGACAACAATTTTTCTACCCAATCACGAATACCGGAGACATTCTCAACAGTATTCATGATTGTTGGGAGAAGAAAAAACAGACACGGTGTTAATAAAACATCTCAAGTCAAAACAAGAAAAAGTAAATGTAAGCTAAAGCATACTCTAATGCGCGATTCCACTTCTCAGGGAAGGGAAGATTTTCTTCACCCACTAAACCAACAGTGGGTACAGCAACATATCGGAGGTACCAACCCCTATCCTTATCATCTCCAGGGGTTACCAGCACTTTTTTGCTTCTAGCAGTCAAAGTAAAAACCCCTTTAGGAATAAAAGGTAGCAGAGTAAAGGTGAATAATATGGTTGAAGGTAAAAGGAACCAAGGCTAAAGAAGACAAACTCCTAAGACATGCGACAACTCGCCACATAAGCGGGCCAACTTGTCCTAAGCAAATATTGAAAAAATGGAAAAATTCAATTATAACTGGGTCGATGGGGTTTCTAAACCCTAAAGTGAAAGATACGTATAAATAAAAGAATATCCCATCTTGTAAGACGTTATTCTTTGATTACTATTCGGAATATAGACAGCAAATTCAGACCTCCAAAAGCACTCCCTACGAACAAGGGAAATATGACCCTCAGTTATAAGGTTTGATATCTTTCGACACTATCAAGAGAAGAAGATTGATCTACTAGAACTTGATTATCCCTAACAAAAACAAACTCAGCATGAACAATTTCATTGACTCCAGGTTCACGAAGGCGTTCGCCTCTACCTCTAGACAAAGACCGAGAAACCCTAAACCTCGGAGAAACTGGAGATCTAGTGGAAGGAGGAGGAACTATCTGAGAAGAAGAGGATCCCCTCGAAAGAGTCGATCCTAGACTTCTAAGTCTACCACCACACTCCTAGTCAGAGCAGAAGATGGCGTTAAACTTTCAATATCTATTACTCTTTGAGGTTGGTTTGAAGAAGATATGTTTACAAAGGCAAAGTTAGAAAAGTGTTTCGTGGAAGCAAAGAAAAGAAAACATGTATTTATACTTGAAGACAACCGTCAAACATGAAGAAAAAAGGAAAATAATGATGAAAAGTCATAATTGAAGATTTCACTTCGGGACTGGCACAGCCGCAAAAAGACCTAAAAGGTGCCGAGTAAATGCAGAACCAATCCGAAAAGGACATGTGGTATGAGCATTAAATGGAAGTGACAATCGACGCCTATGGTGTAGAGAAGGATACAATGATTCAAGGAAAAGCGGCGGAAAAATATTCCTGCCATAAATGAATATCCACTTACCAAATATTAATCGTTAAAATATATGGTAAGGGGGGGGGGGCTATCTGTATTGGTAAAATAGAGTTTCACATGTAAGCCAGCTTTTGACAACTCAGCCGTCACGTGGACACAGGAAAACGCGATAGCTGGATGAGATTCTTGGAAGAGGTACAGTACAAAGAGGCACGGTTCAGTAAACCTACGAACTTATCAGTCACGGGAAACACAACTTGATCAAAACGGGAGAGAGGCACGGTCAGAATGAATCTAGACAAAGCTACGGGCAGATTCAAGGACCCACAATTGATTACTCGAACGTTATGTAACCGAACCCCAATTACCGTTATCCTTTGTAACGCCTCATTAATGTCATAATTAGTCATTAATGAGTAACCATAGCAAGAGTCGTACGTTATAAAAATCTCCTATATAAGGGAGGGGAATACAGCTTGTAAAGGCATCTGATTCTGGAATACAATTAACTTCGATTTTTTATATTTCTGCAATAATGTCTATTATTCATTTTTCTCCATTACCTTGATTATCAGTAACCCGTATTCATCTTAAAAAATAAGCTTTAGTCAAAGGGTCTAATTCTTTGGTTGGGATCTCCCGGAATACGTCTGTAGTCCCAATTTAAATATACAACGCAAGATAAAATGACAGGTATGACATCGAGTTATACAGTTTAGACTAAATACATATAGGGGAAATAGTGGCTTAACTAAGCATGGCGCACAAAAAGTCAAATAGGCAATTAAACATGTAAGCATGCTTCCCTAATCTAAGCTAAACAGTTAAACATATTAGTGCAATTTAATAAAGGAAAAACAGTTTATGACTTAGAAAAGGGAAAACGAGATTTTTGCAATAATAGCCCATGTACATACTCGTTACCTTACGTGCACGGTGCCCACACATTAATTAATATCAAACATCCTAAGGGAGAGTTCTCCAACACAAGGTTAGGCAAGACACTTACCTCAACATCTCAAATCAACTTGAAACCACGTTCTTGCCACGAGTATCCAACTCCGAATGGCCCGAATCTATTTACATAAATTGCATAATGTAAATACAACTACAGGCAACTAGTTCAACTAATCAATTCGAAGCTAAAACGCAAAATTAGAAAAATTGCCCCAAAAAGTCCCCGGGCCCATGCTCGGAATCGGGTAATATTTACAAATTATGAACTCTCTTTCACTCACGAGCACACTCGAATAAAAATCATCAAAATCCGACGTCAAAATCTCACTAAATTCTCGTATTTTCAATTGGGGAACCTTTCCCCCCATTTCCAAGCTTTTACCCTCAAATTCCTTAATTAGAAGAGGAAAATGACAATAGATTATTGTATAATGATCAAAATAGAGTTAGAATTCGTTACCCAATGATTCTCCTTCAAAAACCCTCGAGAAATCGTCCACCAAGATCGAAATCGATTTTTGTGCTATGAAATTTCAAACCCTCGAAATTCCTATTTCTGCCCAGCGATTTCCGCATCTGCGGTTCATGGGGCCGCACATCGCAGGTGGGAAAAGTCACTTAACGGGCTGGGGCGGTATCTGCGGTACCTGAAGCCTTGGCCCATGTCCGCTTCTACGATTACCAAGGCGCTTCTGCGGTGCCGCACCTACGGTCCAACATCCGCATGTGCGAAAATGACAGGTTCAGCACACCAGAAAATTTGCCTAAGTCAAACATTCTTCCCGTTGATCATCCGAAACACACCCGAGGCCCCCGGGACCTCAACCAAACCTACCAACCAGTCCTATAACATCATTCGGACTTAGTCGAGCCTTCAAACCACATCGAATAACACCAAAAACAAGAATTAAACATGAATTCAAGCCTAAGAACTTAACATTTTTCCAAAATCCACAAACGATGTCGAAACACGTTAAACCTAGTACGAATGACCTCAAATTTGACACACATGTCACAAATGACACTACGAACTTACAGCCACTTCCGGAATTCCATTCCGAACTCGATATCAAAATTTTCCCTATCAACCGAAATCGCCGAAAATCTAACGCCAATTCAAGCCTAAATACATTCTGGACATGATCCTAACCCCAAAATCACTCAACGGACCTAACGGAGATGATGAAATTCCATTCCAGATCCGTCTTCATACAGTTCTAACTACGGTCCAATTTCTAAGGCTTAACTAACAATTAAGGACTAAGTGTCCCAAAACTCTCTGAATTCCATAACTAATCACTCTGGCAAGTACATATACATATATATATATA
>ML333341.1:0-35572 GCA_005239505.1 Nicotiana paniculata
TTAAAGCTAAGGCTAACTTTTCCAGATGTGGATATCTAGTCTCAGCATCTAGCAAATTTTTACGTACATAATAGACAGGTGATTGTTTACCTCTTTCTTCTCTTACCAATACTCCACTTACAAAAATTTCTAGGACAGCCAAGTAGATGTACAATCTTTCCCCTTCTTTTGGCTTTGAAAGCAGTGGTGGTTTCGATAGATAAATCTTCAGATTCTTGAGGGCTTGCTGACATTCTTTAGTCCATTCGAACTTATTCTCTATTCCTCTGTTTGATACAAGGAAACCCAAAAATTTGCCTGATTGCACCCCAAAAGCGCATTTCTCTGGATTTAACTTCATATTATACCTGCGTAAAATATCAAAAGCAGTAGAGAGGTGCTGGAAATGGTCAATATATCATCAATATAGACTTCCATCGTCTTTCCAAGATGTTCTTGAAATATTTTAGTCACTAACCTTTGATAGGTGGCTCCAGCGCTTTTAAGCCAAAAGGTATAACTTTATAACAGTAAGTCCCCCTATTTGTAATGAGGGAAGTTTTTTCCGCATCTGAGGGATTCATTTTAATCTGATTATAACCAGAATATGCATATAAGATGCTTAATAATTCATGACTTGCTGTGGCATCAATCATTTGATCTATATGTGGAAATTGGAATGAATCTTTGGGTCATGCTTTATTTAAGTCAGTATAATCTACGCATACTCTCCACTTGCCATTCTTCTTAGGTACTACCACGGTGTTTTCTATCCAGGTAGGGTACGTTACCTCTAGTATCGAACCAATCTTCAAGAGTTTCTGTACCTCTTCGTCGATCACTTGGTTCTTGAATGGTCCTTGCTTTATTTTCTTCTGCTTAATAGGTACGAAGGATAGATCTTCATTTAGTTTATGAGTCATCACTTCTAGTAGGATGTCTTTCAAATCTGTGTGGGACCACGCAAAGCAGACTGCGTTAGCCTTTAAATAATCAATTAACTTACCTCTTTGAGCGGGGCCTAGCCTCGTGCCTATATACACTTTTTGCTCAGGCTTTTTTGTTTAGATAATGGAACAGATACGAGCTCCTCAGTAGTTGTTTTGATGTGCTCATCTTCCTCCGGTTCACGAATGACGTCCGGCCTGGAATTTGTATCTATGTGGTATAATATTCCTTCCGTGGTAACTTGATTTTCCTTCTCGTAAGTATTTTCTTTCGTACTTGTTTTGGTAATAATATCTTCCGTACCTATTTGGTAGTAATTTCTTCCACCTCTATTTTCTTGTTGTAGTGTACCACAAAGTTTATATTTCTTGCGGTCTGCTGATCTCATTTGATTTGTTGAATCCCCCATTCAGAGCGGAATTTAATTACCTGATGCAACGTGGAGGGTATCGCTTTCAGGTCGTGGATCCAGGGCCTTCCAATGATCACGTCATAAGCCATGTCAGTATCCACGACTTAGAACCTGGCACTTTTGATCACCCCCTCAGCATAAGTGCTAAGCTAAATTTCTCCTTTTGTTATAACTGTAGAGTTATCAAACCCTGATATGGCTCGCGCTTTTGGGATTACTTGATTCCCTAGTAGCATTTCTTCCACGACTCTTAGCAAAANAAAGTATTAATCCGCTGATATCTGCATCATCGAAGGTTATATCATCTTCTTCCATATTTTCACGAGCCTGTTTCCCATGTGTAATTGTGAACTTTGTGGTTGTTTAGCAAATCACTCCATTTACTTCTTCACCCCCGTGTATCACGTTGACGGTTCGTTTTGGAGAAGGAGGCTTTGGGGGATCCTGCCTGTTCCTCATATATGCCTGTTGTAAGACCTTAGAAAAAAATTTTGCTAAGCAATGTAGGATTCAGGGTGCCAAGTAGGCTAATTATAATATTTTATGTGCTTTTAATATGGTGTAAATGAATGGAATGTGGTGAATAAGTGTATGAGTCATATAATAAGTAACGTAGGGTCCAAGGAGAGGCCTAAGTCCAAGCCAAGTGGGAAAATTTCATAGCAGACTAAAATTCCAAAGGTACTTGCACTAGTCCATATTTTGAACAAGAATATCTATGTATATATAAAGTATTTTATGATGAATAACCTATCAAATGAAATTTCATTGAGTCTAGTTTCCAACACTTCAAACCATTCGTCATTTGGACATTCCTACGCAAAGTTATGATCAAATTACCAAAGGCTGGAAAAATGTGATCTTGTGTCAAATCTGCGATCGCATTTCATGTCGCATGTTGACTCTGCGATCGCAGATCAGGTCGCAGACTGGGCCAGTGTTGCTCAGTTTTGGGCAGCTATTTTTCCATTCACTCTGCGGCCCACATGTTTGTTCTGCGGTCCATTCTGCGATCGCAGACCCTGTTACGGAGGTTTATTTTTTTTATTTTTATAACCCGACCCCATTTTCATAAATAGGTTTAAGGGCTTCATTTGGGGTCATTTTCTACTGATTTTAGAGAGAGATGAGAGCATATAGAGAGGAAAAGAAGGGTCCTAACTTCATAATCACCCAAATCTTGCTCAAGCCTTCAAGAATCAAGGAAGATAACCTTAGATTGTCCTTCATCTGGGTAAGTTCTACTCCCAAAAATTTCACGCAAGAGGTTAGGGGTTGAAATATGTTGTGAGGGTTAGAAATAGGCCATGCATGTGGGACTAAGTTTTAGTATGTGATATTAAAGAACCAATTTGGGTAGTTCATGTTAAAATTTGGGTGAGGGAAGAAGAAATTGCCATGTTTGAACCTTGTAGTCTACTTTACGTGTTAGGTGTTTGATGAAATTCCTTAGAGAGTTATACCATGGGTAATCTTCCTAATTATTAATTGATTTCCTCTATCTCCTTATAGATTGTTATGGCTAGAGGTGTTGGTGTATTGTATAAACCTAATGGAAAGCTCATCAAGGTATGTATGGCTAACTTTAACCTTTGTAGAATCCTCTCGTAAATGCTCAAGGGTATCGATGTGAAAGTATGTGTTAATGAATGAAAGAATGTTAATGTGCCCAAGTTTGGGAATGTATATGATGGCTAAAAACCGTGCGTGGTAAGTAATGAAAAAGGGTATTGTGAAATGATGTAAATGAGTTGAACGATTATGGCAACACCGTGTACATTAATTACTTCTTGGTGAGAATTATTGTGCCTTGGGCCCAAATAAATAAATTGTTGATATGAACTTGTGTTCCTTGAAATGATGGTTCTTGTGATGTAATTGTTTGTTGTTGGTGTTATGGATTTAAATTGTCAGGCGGGGTCAGGTTGCGCGCTGCAACACGAAGTAATAAGGCGTGGGTTGTGGTGATAAGGATGGATTAAATTGTCAGGCGGGGTCGGGTTGTGCGCTGCAACACGAAGTAATAAGTCGTGGGTTGTGGTGATAAGGGTGGTCGAGGTAATAAGGATGGAATGTGATCATCATCACTATTGAAATGAAAATCTATGAAACTCTTGAATATGGTGATGTTGAAAGGGGAAACGGAGAGATTGTGAAACTTGTTGATTTTGGTTGTTTCATTCCACGTGCATTGATTGATTGGTTCTATTACTGTCTCTTATTTGTGTATTGTTTGATTGTACTTGGGATAAAGTTTGTTCATACATACTAGTACTATTCCACAGTACTAACGTCCCTTTTACCGGGGGCGCTACATTTTCTTATATGAATGTAGGTGGTTCTACAGCAGGTAACCCAGTCCACCGTCAGTAGTGCCTCCTCTCCACTCCGCAGTTGAATTGGTGAGCCCCATTTCCTCTCGAGGCCATGTGTGGTTCATGCCACCTTCTTTTAGGTCTATTTTGTATTGTAAGGTATAGCCGAAGCCTTGTTCCGACAAGTATTGTATAAACTCCTAGTACTCTTAGAGGCTCCGTAGACACTATGTGGGTGTATATGTATATTTTGGGTAGTATTTGTATTTTCTCGTAATCGTGGTCCGTATTTGGAAGTGTTGTATCTATTATGTATGTTTTGGGAAATCTAGTATAATAATGTAAAATGAGAAAAAAATTTGGATTTATTGTGGTAACCACACACTTTTAAGCTTATCTTACTATTTCACATAAATAATGTATGTTATGAACACGGGGCGACGCACTGGGTAGGAAAGGCAAACCAGGTCCGCTTGACCGGGATCATCCGATTAGGCGCCGGTCTCGTCCCTCGATTTTGGGGTGTGACAAACTTGGTATCAGAGCCTAAGGTTTTAAGGTGTCCTAGGATGTCTCGGAGCCGTGTCTAGTAGAGCCCTTCTTATCGGTGTGTTGTCGACCACATCTATAATTAGGTGGCTACATGGACATTTAGAAATTTCACCCTTCTTTGATACTCTAATCGTGCGATACAGATCAAGTTAAGGAGTTAGTTTTCTCTCCAAGCCTTACTCTCAAAATGAGTAATCATGATACCATAATCCGCGAGTTTGAAGCCATGAGGAGGGATTGATCCCACCATTGAGTCTGAAGGGATTGCCCAAGGGATTGTTAGGAGAATTTATTGAGTTGCGGAGGGGTTGGTAGACCCTATCGCTAAGAGGGGAGTGTTGTTGTCCCTATTGATGGTACTGCACCACCAAACCCTATAGTATATCAGTATGGCACCAACGTACTCTTGATTGTATATGTACATCCATATTGAAGAACTTTCATAGGAATGGTCTTAATAAATGTTGAGTCACGAAACAATGCATGCACCTACTCCTTGAACGAGATCCAATATTTCTTGAATTCACTATACCGCAAATTTTCTTATATGAAATCCTTTATGATATCGAGCTCTATAATCATGTCCTTGAATTTGGTTGTAGCTATAGAATTACCATTTCCAACACGCCTTTCTAAACTCTAACAAGGGACTATACCCGAAGAATTTCTCATGGAATGAAGGGATGAGCCATTATCGTATTTTCGCACAAAATAAAAAGATATCTTTTCTTGACCCTTTTTCTTCGGGTTTCTGCTTTGATCTGAATATTGATATGGGTGAAGATATTGCTTTGTTTCATCATCACCTCTAGTATGGTAGTGCCCTCGCTCTATCGTTGTTAAGGCTTCCATTTTGGCCTTGTGGTCGGAATCGGCTAAATTTTTATTTGCTTGGCGAGAATCTCCCTCTTCTCCGACAAGTTATTTTCTAAAATTGGTCTGCTCAATTACTTTTAAACATTATTAAATCTCCATCGAAGCTAGGGTCCGTCGAGCCTCCATGTAGCTGGATCGTGCTACTTATTCTTGTTGCTCATCTTATTCTTGAAGGTTGTTCTTCTTTTGCTTATAAGTAAGACGAGCATTTTCGCTCCTCCTATGGATTGCATAATACTTGTTTAAGTGTCGTTATATGTTAACTGCTCCATGATGCTACGAATCCAGCTGATTTATGATGTTTGTAGTGGCTCCACTAGCCGTGAAGCTATTGAGTTACTCTTAAAACCTCAAGCTATTTTTTTGATTAGCTACTCTGACATACCCAGCTTTCCCCTAGTTGTTGACACATTCCTCAGTTCCAATCTCAAGGGATGAAGGAACAACATAATTATGTCCTTGGTATCTAGAAATACAATTTCTTTTATCAATGGTGATCCACCCTAATTCTGTACCAATTCCGCTGAATCCAGAAAATGGGATAGATGTAACAATACCTTTAGTTTCTAGTTAACTAGTTTTCGGTCCTCTGATATTATTGGGGTTTTCAGTATTCTGCCATAACTAAACAAGGATATGGGATTATAGGTGGCAGGGGCAAGTCCATCCATCCTCTTACTTTAACTACGAGCATGCTTCATTCACTATCTGTTATATTATCCTTCTCAATCATATCCCCTTAGAAGCACTATCATTAAAGGTTGAACTCTGAACCATAAAGAGTAGCTCTAATTTTTTTTTTTTTAAAAAAAAAAAAATACTTCTAGATATATGGTCAATGGATTAATAAATTTCACAAATTACATTGGTTCCCACTTCACTTCAAGCTCATCAAGGGTTAATAGCATGCCGCAATTTCTGAATCGTTTGCGCCTGTGCTAATCTAACAATCCTCTTCCCAGTCGAACTCTCACCCTTATGTTTTGGGTTAACCAAGGAGCAATACCCCTAGTAACACATTCATATGTCAAGAATTTCTCTCGGCCAAGTCTTATAGCGTCTCCCAATTTGGTTGGTAATAGCTGGTTTTGTAGAAAGGGGGTTGAAGAGCTTCGTTGTGAAGCAGAGTTGCTAAACATAAGTGGATTTTTAAATTGTGGAGCTATACATCATTTGACTATATGCGGAGATCTTCTTTCAAAAACGTAAAAGTCCTCGTAATCCCTTATATTATCACCTTTCCTAGTGGTCACAATGTAAAGGTCACTTCTATAAGCTCTCTCATTTTCTTTTCATTTGTCTTGCATCATGTGTTGTTTTACCCGTAATCTTCAATGTGATATTATCTCAATTTCTCAACTAGTTATCCAACTATATGATCTGATTTAATTAACCTCACTTTATGTACTCTACAAGCGCCCTGAGAGTGGGCAAGTTTCCCCTGTACTACAGACTCCTAATGTCCTCAACTCTGTTAAAGCTTGTTGATTCCAAGTGGTGCTCTTAGTTGTGCTGCCTTAATATCTATTTTCATCTGGTAACTCTCCTTGTGAATCTAATTTTATGCCTTATGGCATCGAGGGTCGGGGTATATTTCTTTTGTTATGATAAAAAGATACTACTCGCACTCTTTGTGAGATTTTCTCCTAAAAAATCATCTACCCGCTCTGCTTGTCCATGTGACTAGGTAACTTGGGTTTCTCTTCTCCGATAAATGCATGAAGACTTCTCACCCTTTCATAATTATTCATATGGTCACTTCGAGGCCTTATTCTACACTAGCTCGTAATGATAGTAAGTACTTTCTCGCCATTGTTGACGATTTTCTAGGGCTACGAGGGCTTGTCTCATGGGTTCCAAAAGTAATGATTTTCCTTAAAAGTTCAAGCTTAAATTTCCATGATTTCAAACCAAAGTGTATCACCTTTTCAAAAGTCTTAAATGGGTCGGATTTGATGAGGTTATGTGGCTTTCTACTCACTCGGCTTCTAGGAGTATTGCCAACGTCATTGTCATGTATGGGGAATTTTTCTACCTCTAGCATTCCACCGCCTTAGGAAGGATTATATTGCTCGAATTATGATAATCCCATAAGTAGATGACTTCTTTTCCATCCTCATGTGCTTGATGCATAGAGTCCTTGTGTCGCTTATTGCTAGGAGTGAAGTCAAATTCAAAGTATGATTTGCAGCCTCAATCACACCCATGTTGCAGGAGTCTTACCATTCGAGCTCAACTACTTACCTTATACTCAGGGACACAATTGGTGTATCCTACTTGATCAGTTCTTTAAAAATCTCAAGTTCACATACATGGTATCCACCTTATCTAAGAATACTAGTTACCACTATGCTTCATTTAACTGATAATTGATGTAGTCACCTGGACTAGACCATGTCAGCATCATTAATAGAATCCTCGTGTCTCTTAGCATGTAACCTCATAAAATACTCTGCTCATCACATTAATGGATTCCTGAATAATTCCAGCCCAATCTTGAACTTCGTTGCTCCTCACTGTATTTAGCCTATTTGGTATTGAAGGTTCAAATGTATCAAAGTCACCATGTGATCTCATATATTATGTAGGTAATTTTATGGTCAATTTATGATGGCACATCTTATAGTAATCATGAAGGTCACCACGAGTTTAGTTTGGGTGTTCGCATAGAAATTTAGAATTCAAGAGGGTAAACCGGTTATTCTCAAAATTTTCCCTGAGGATGTTATGTGAATTGATAATGAAGGGTACATAAGAGCATTTTCCATTAGGTCGCACTAGGAGTATGATGTTTCCCCATAGTTGTTTCTCATGTATTTGTGTTTTCATATGTCCATGTCTAAGGAGGTAGTTGGAAATCCTTTGTGTATCATTCTGGTGTAGGATATTGAAGGTGAAGTTAATGGGTAGTTAGCTTATGTGAGGTATCTAGTTGTCATCCTTGTTAGGTAAGTTTAGGGATTGGGATTGCTTCCGTGAATGTGTTAGGGCAAAGCTTGTAAGCCGAGGAGGCCACCTTGAAGGCCGAAAGTGTCGTGGAAGGAAAATGTTTTCGGTTGGTTGTATATCAATTAGTTTTGACTTGAAAGGTGCCTTATAGGTGTTATGATCTGAAAATGTGCAGTCCATGTTCAGGTGTCCTTATGATAATGTAGCTCTTGTGATGCTGAGAATTAGTGTTTTGGGTGATTCTCTGACAGGTGGATAGGCCTAGTTACAAGGGAGATGCTGCAGAAATTTCTGAAAAATTTGGGAGCTAGTCAAAATTTTGGGACTTGAGGAAGGATAGAAAAGAGATATGTGATGTTAGGTCTTTGGGTCAGGCTCTACCTATCATTCGTGGACGAATGATCCTAACTAGGGGAGAATGTAAGACCCCGAAAAAAAATTTTGCTAAGCAATATAGGATTCGGGGTGCCAGGTAGGCTAATTATAATATTTTATGTGCTTTTAATATGATGTAAATGAATGGGATGTGGTGAATAAGTGTATGAGTCATATAATAAGTAAGGTAGGGTCCAAGGAGAGGCCTAAGTCTAAGCCAAGTGGGAAAATTTTGTAGTAGGCTAAAATTCCAAAGGTACTTGCACTAGTCCATACTTTGAACAAGCATATCTATGTATATATAAGGTATTATGTGATTAATAACCTATCAAATGAAATATATATGAGTCTAGTTTCCAACACTTCAAACCGTTCGTCATTTGGACATTCCTACGCAAAGTTATGATCAAATTACCAAAGGCTGGAAAATGCGATCCTGTGTCAAATCTGCGATCTCATTTCATGTCGCATGTTGACTTTGCGATGGCAGATCAGGTCGCAGACTGGGCCAGTGTTGCCCAGTTTTGGGCAATTATTTTACGATTTACTCTGCGGCCCACATGTTTGTTCTGCGGTCCATTCTGTGATCGCAGACCCTGTAACGGAGATTTATTTTTCCTATTTTTTTTAACCTGGCCCTATTTTCATAAATAGGTTTAAGAGCTTCATTTGGGGTCATTTTCTACTGATTTTAGAGAGATATGAGAGCATATAGAGAGGGAAAGAAGGTTCCTAACTTCATAATCACCCAAATCTTGCTCAAGCCTTCAAGAATCAAGGAAGATAACCTTAGATTGTCCTTCATCCGGGTAAGTACTACTCCCAAAAATTTCATGCAAGAGGTTAGGGGTTCAAATATGTTGTGAGGGTTAGAAATAGGCCATGCATGTGGGACTAAGTTGTAGTATGTTATATTAAAGAACCAATTTGGGTAGTTAATGTTAAAATTTGGGTGAGGGAAGAAG
Organism: Nicotiana paniculata; assembly: GCA_005239505.1. NCBI lineage: Eukaryota > Viridiplantae > Streptophyta > Magnoliopsida > Solanales > Solanaceae > Nicotiana > Nicotiana paniculata. Next base: position 9,372 of record ML333341.1, read on the forward strand.
AAATTGCCATTTTTGAACCTTGTAGTCTACTTCACATGTTAGGTGTTTGATGAAATTCCTAAGAGAGCTATACCATGGGTATCTTCCTAATTATTAATCTATTTCCGCTATCTCCTTATAGATTGTTATGGCTAGAGGTGTTGGGGTATTGTATAAACCTAAGGAAAAGCTCTTCGAGGTATGTATGGCTAAATTTAACCTTTGTAGAATCCTCTTGTTGGGTCCGATCATTCGGTATGTGTACCTTGTTCGAAAATATGTGAATTGATTGTTCAAACGTGTTGAGACGTAAGATTCTATTCTCTGGTTGTCCTAGTTGATTGCCATACTACCGTTCTATACGAGATTGTGAAAAGTGTTTTAATGTGCCTATCTTATTATGTGCAAAGCTCGTAAATGCTCGAGGGTATCGATATGAAAGTATGTGTTAATGAATGAAATAATGTTAATGTGCCCAAGTGTGGGAATGTATATGATGGCTAAAAACCGTGCGTGGTAAGTAATGAAAAAGTGCATTGTGAAATGATGTAAATGAGTTGAACGATTATGGCAACACCGTGTACATGAATTACTTCTTGGTGAGAATTATGGTGCCTTGGGCCCAAATAAATAAATTGTTGATATGAACCTGTGTTACTTGAAATGATGGTTCTTGTGATTTAATTGTTTGTGGTTGTTGTTATGAATTTAAATTGTCAGGCGGGGTCAGGTTATTCACCGCAACACGAAGTAATAAGGTGTGGGTTGTCGTGATAAGGATGGATTAAATTGTCAGGCAGGGTCGGGTTACGCGCCGCAACACGAAGTAATAAGGTGTGGGTTGTGGTGATAAGGGTGGCCGAGGTAATAAGGATGGAATGTGATCATCATCACTATTGAAATGAAAATCTATGAAACTCTTGAATATGGTGATGTTGAAAGGGGAAATGGAGAGATTGTGAAACTTGTTGATTTTGGTTGTTTCTTTCCACGTGCATTGGATGATTGGTTCTATTACTGTCTCTTATTTGTGTATTGTTTGATTGTACTTGGGATAAATTTTGTTCATACATACTAGTACTATTCCACAGTACTAACGTCTCTTTTTCCGGGGGCGCTACATTTTCTTATATGAATGTAGGTGGTTCTACAGTAGGTAACTCAGTCCACCGTCAATAGTGCCTCCTTTCCACTCCGCAGTTGAATTGGTGAGCCCCACTTCCTCTCGGGGCCATGTGTGGTTCATGCCACCTTCTTTTGGGTCTAATTTGTATTGTAAGGTATAGCCGGAGCCTTGTTTCCGGAAAGTATTGTATAAACTCCTAGTACTCTTAGAGGCTCCATAGACACTATGTGGGTGTATATGTATATTTTGGGCAGTAGTTGTATTTTCTCGTAATCGTAGTCCGTATTGGGAAGTGTTGTATCTATTATGTATGTTTTAGGAAATCTAGTATAATAATGTAAAATGAGGGAAAAAAATTGGATTTATTATGGTAATCACACACTTTTAATCTTATCTCACTATTTCACATAAATAATGTATGTTATGAACACGGGGCGACGCGCTGGGTAGGAAAGTCAAACAAGGTCCGCTAGACCGGGATCATCCGGTTAGGCGTCGGTCTCGTCCCTCGGTTTTGGGGCGTGACACCTGTTTACCTTTATCACTAAACAATTCTATTAAATAGCTCTGTTTTAATAAATTTTCTATTTCACCTTGTAAAAATCTGCAATCCGTAGTTTTGTGCCCATGATCGTTGTGAAATTCACACTAGTGATCTGGGTTTCTTCTTCTTGGATTTGACCGCATTTCTTTGTGCCACTTAACCTTATCTCCCATGTTCCTCAATATTGAGACAAGTTCAGTAGTACTTACATTAAAGGTATGATCCCCAATTTGAGTGCTACCTCTAGGTCGTTCATCTCGATCTTTTCTGGATCTAGACGAGGATTAGACTATGTCTCTTCCTTGTGGTCTATAGTCCGACCTAGTATTTTCGAACCTGGGGCAGATATCGCGTACCGAGGGTCCTAAGTAAGGATCGTACCTATTTTTACCTGATCTTCTATCAAATTAGGACGTCTGGATCTGGAAGGATCTTCATCTCTCGAACAAGAAATGATATCTTCTTCTATTATGAGTTTAGTACTATACCTGTTATATACATTGTTCCATGTTGTAGCGGGAAATTCTCTTAGACTTTCCTTAAGTCGTCTCATGGCTTCTGAGCTTTTATCGTTTAGGTTGCTTGCAAATGCCATGGCTGCCCAATTATCAGGCACATTAGGTAAATGCATTCTTTCTCGTTGAAACCTGTCTGCAAACTCACGGAGTAGTTTCGTGACTCCTTGTTTTATTTTGAATATGTCTTCCATTCTCTTCTCAACTTTTTGTGCACCAGAGTGTGCTTTTATAAACGAATCTGCAAGCTCAGCGAAAGAGTCAATAGAATTTTTTGGGAGAAGAGAATACCAGGTTATGGATCCTTTGGTAAGTGTTTCCCCAAATTTTTTGACAAGGACTGATTCAATCTCTTGTTTCGTTAAATAGTTGCCTTTTACCCTAATAGTGAAAGCAGTCACATGGTCGCGTGGGTTAGTTGTTCCATTATATTTGGGAACGTCAGGCATTTTAAACTTCTTGGGTATAGGCAAGGGTGCCACACTTGTCTTCCAAGGTATTTGAGAATATCTATCAACATCGACGCCTTTGATGATAGGTGGTACTCCAGGAATTTGTTCGATGCGATCGTTATGCTCCTTCATCTGTTTCTGCATGGTTAGCAGTAAATTTTGTAATTCTGAGTTATTAGATATACCTGGTCTCTTTTCGAGAGATTCATTAGGAGTATCTCCTCTTCCTGAGTTTTCCAACCCAGATTGAGGATTTTCCATGGTGATGGTGTTATTGGGGGATGGCATCGGCGGTGTAGGTAATACTGCCGATAATCCTCTCGCAAATTCTTGCAAAGCTTGGCTCACATACTCTGCAATCATTATCTTTACACGATCTTGTTCCACAGTTTGATCATTATCACTATTGTTGTTATTGGACCTTTCTAGGGATTGTTCCCTCGAACCACGTAGAGTTCCTGAAGGCAATGGAACTGGGGTTCCACTCCTTTGATGGTTGTTGTTATTGAAGTTTGACATAATTCATAGGATATCACTTGAAAAGTAAACAAATATTATCAGATTCCCGGCATTGGAACCAATCTGTTTAACTAAAGAAATAGACCCTTTGACTAAAGCTTATTTTAAGATGAATACGGGTTACTGATAATCAAGGTAATGAAGAAAAATGAATAATAGACAGTATTGCAGAAATATAAAAAATCGAAGTTAGTTGTATTCGAGAATCAGATGCCTTTACAAGCTGTATTACCCTCCCTTCTATAGGAGATTCTTATAATGTATGAATCTTGCTATGGTTACTCATTAATGACTAATTATGACATTAATGAGGTGTTGCAAAGGATAACGGTAATTGGGGTTTGGTTACATAACGTTCGAGTAATCAATTGTGGGTCCTTGAATCTGCCGTAGCTTTGTCTAGATTCATTCTAACCGTGCCTCTCTCCCATTTTGATCAAGTTATGTTTCCCGTGACTGATAAGTTCGTGCGTTTACTGAACCGTGCCTCTTTGTATCATACCTCTTCCAAGAATCTCATCCAGCTGTCGCATTTCCTGTGTCCACGTGGCTGGATGAGTTGTCAAAAGCTGGCTTACGTGTGAAACTCTTTTTTACCAATACAGGATTCCCGCACACACCTCACTTAATTTGTCAAGACATGTTAGTTCCAGTATTTTCTATAATTGTTTCCATGTCTATTATTGAACACTCTTAGATAACATGTCTTAGGGTGCCACAATGCAATGTTTTCACTTATCTAGATTTCATGCCTATAAGACTTCAAATAATCAGTCTATCAGTTACTTTTAGTGTTCCACTTATCTAGATATCATGGATATAGGGTTCTGATACTCTAATCGACCATTCCCGTTGTTTTCTATTACACTGTCGCCTGTTTAAGATGCATGCCTATAAAATCAACATTAGTAATTCAGAACTATGATTGTTTTCACTATTTTTTTACGCAAAATGATTAGATATCATGTCTATAGGACTTGCAACATTCAGTTTTCCTATGCGTTGATCCATAAATCACCACACTGCCCATGTATTATTGGAGTTCAGAATCACTTACCAATCATGCCTATAGGATTCCCCTGAACGCTAATTATGCATAATGCTGGAAATCAGAATCATTTAGAAACCATGTCTATAGGATTTATAACGATCTAATATGCCCATACATTAGCCTAGAAATGCATCACTACCTGTTTGATACTGGAATCATATAGAAATCATGCCTATAGGACTAAATGATTCTGAGTCTTAATTTTGAGATGTTCTACTATATAATCCGAAAATCAGTCTTCGTGCTTCCTTGTTTATGTGTGGAGGCTTGATGTCGCCCAAATTCACACCAAAGTTTGGGGTTGTGAAGCGGTCGATTGCAATTATAATTACCCAACTAGGAGTCGAGATCGATTCCTTATGGAGCGTAGATGGGATTAGGTATATACTCGGACTAAGCGTATAACGTGTCTAAGATACACTTCCACATACTTTATTTTTTAGTCTACGTCTAACCTATGCTACTTTTGCAAATGTAAAACTAGAGAATGATATTTTTTGTGTTGTTTTTCAGGTTTGTAAAATATCTAGGGCTGTGACTTCCACCTAGGTGTTTTCCTAACATGTTATGGGCTTTAGAGCGGGTTTTGTTGGTCGGGGTGTAATAAAGCAATCAACATGCAATTACCCACTCAATACCTCTCGGTAATAGAGTAATTTTTCCCAATTTGGGTTTCTCAAGTCCAAATGGGTAATACACAAAACAATTGATAAATTCTCAAGTCGGGTTTTACTATCTCTAGATTCAACCCTTTAATTGGGACTATCAATTTCTTGAGTTCATTCCAATTTCTTGTTAGCCAAATTTTCCTAGACTCAGTATCTCTTTCTCAAGTAGAGACTAAGTCAAATAGGCTTGGATGAATGTTTGCAACCATTAATTCTACAGTTAGAGCAAGAACTAGGCTAAATATTACTCACCTAACCATAAACAATCCCTAAATCAAACACCCATTAGGTACCCACACTAGGGTTGGTCACAACCCTAGCTAGAAATTTAGCTACTCATAGATAGTGATGAAGAAATTAAAGAAGAAAAGATGATTAAACTCATATTAAATGATAAAGAGATGAAAATCCAATGTAAAATTGACAAGCTATCATAAAATTTTTAAAAGAGTAAAGAAAAACGGCTCCCAACTTTGAGTTGTTCAAACTTAACCTAATTTTGTCAAAAAAGACTATTTATATATATCTGAAATTTTCAGACATAATTTCCCTTTAGTAGGTTCTGCGGTCGCATAATTCTGTGTGCGGTCCCGCACTTTGCTGCAGCTCTTGACATGAGGGGTTTCCGCGGCCGCACAATTCTGAAGTGCGACCGCACTTCTTCATTTATGCGGACCGCACATTTCTGAGTGCGGCCACACTTTTGAGTTCTGCGGCCGCACAATTGTAGTGTTGTCGGAACTTCTTGATGGACTCAGACGTGGAACTCTCTGATCTTCATCTTCTGTGGCCGCACAATTATTGTGTGACGACCCAAAGGGTAATCACCTATTTTTTTACCCATTCCGTGCTTCCGAGGCCTTGAAAACCTCATATTTGGTTTCCTCGATTTGCGTGCACAATTTGGGCGCGTAGCCGGAAAGCTTAAATATGAAATTCTATGAAAAAATGCTATAATTTGATATTAAAATGAGCAAATTTGACTCCGGTCAACATTTTGGGTAAACAGACCCGGAACCAGACCTATGATTTGGCGGTCCCGGAGGGTCCGTAGGAAAATATTGGACTTGGGCGTATGCCCGGAATCGAATTCCGAGGTCCCAAGCCCGAGAAATGAATTTTTGAGTAAAATTGTTTTTCTGAAATTTATAAAGAAAATTGAAATGAAAATTTGTTAGAACGTGTTGGTATCGGGCCCGTATTTTGGTTCTGGCGCCCGGTACAGGTCTTATATGCGTTTTAAGATATTTCTATGAAGTTTGGTTGAAATTGGACGTCGTTTGACGTGTTTCGGACTTAAAACTTTAAATTTGAAAGTTTATGAAGTTTGAAGAAAAACTAGTGATTTTGAGGTTTGATTCATTGTTTTGATGTTATTTTGGGGATTTGATCGCACAGTTAAGTTCGTAGGATGTTTTTGAGTTAGTGCATGTGATTGGTTAGGAGCCCCGAGGGCTCGGGAGTGTTTTGGAGTGATTTTGAACTTAGGAAAATTGCAGGTTTTTGCTTCAGTTGTTGCAGGTCCCATTTGTTTTTCGCGTTCGCGACGCCTCTCCCGCATTCGCGAAGCATTAAGTTTTTCCTCATCGTGTTCACATCCATTTCCTCGCGATCGCGTAGGGTTATTTGACCCTGAGGGCTTAGCCCTCTTTTCCTCTTCGCGTTCGCATACATTTGACCGCGTTCGCGCAGCTTGCCAGACTTCTTCATCGCGTTCGCGTGAAGTCCCACGCGTTCGCATATAACGATTCCAGGACCCCAACCTTTTTCTCTTCGTGTTCGCATCCCTCGGCTCACGAACGCGATAGTCTATCAAGTTCTACCCTTCGCGAACACGACCTCCCTTCCGCGAACGCAAAGGGCAATTTTGCCCAGTTATATATTTTAATTTCGAGAACAGTATAGCTACGGGATTTCATTAAGTCTTCACGAACTCCTTCTTCTCCAAGGTCCTTAGGCATCCATTGAAGTTATCCTTCACCAAAGACTTCTTGGGTTAGTAATCCTTGCTTGTTTCCTTCCATTCTTCAACATCTGATGAATTCCTAAGCCTAAAACATGTAATTTAGGGTAGAAATTGGGGGAAATGGGTAGAGTAAGGGCTTTCTGTTTTTCTTGATTTAGACCTCGTTTTGGGGTCGAATTTGAAAACAAATTATATATCTGAGCTCGTGGGTGAATAGGTGATATGGTTTTGGTCCGAACCTCGTGTTTTGACTAAGCGGGACCGGGGTCGATTTTTGGGATTTTGGGAAGAAAGCTTGGAAATCTATAATTAGGCATTGGGCTCGATTTTTTTAGCATATATTGATATTATGAAGTCATTATTGTATAGATTGATTGAGTTGGAGCCGAATTCGAGAGGGAAAGCGGTTGTTGTGGATTGATTTGGCCGTGGAAGTTGAGGTAAGTGTTTGGTCTAACCTTAGCTTGAGGAAATAGGAGTTGAGTCTTATTTTCCACTTGCTAATTGTCGAGTACGATGTATAGACATGGTGACGAGTATCTATACATTGGTGTCTAGCATGACCGTGAGTCCTTATATTGCGAATATTTTGGTTTTTGTTATAACTTCCATGCTTAATTGATGATTTTTATATGTTGTAACGAGTATGTGAAAGGAATTGTGATCTTTAAACTTCGTGGAGCGTTGGCTCGAGTTGAAATACAAATTGTGAAGGTATATGAGATAATTAAATCTTGGAGCATTGGCTCAAGTGATAGAGTAAATTATGAAATGAAAGTGAAAGAAAGAGAAAGAGTTATTAAAATATACCCTTGCCGGATCATTGTTGCTTTAGTGATTATCTCCCTTGCTTGGATGTTGAGATTACTGTTATTGTTACCTTGCTGGGATTTAATTGTTTAATTGATGTTCCCATTCCGGGATTTCTATTTCTATTCTGTTTACTCACTTGCCCTTTGTTTGTTATTGTTGTTTGGGTGAGGAGAAGTGTTAAAGCACGAAGGGTGATGCCGTGCACTGTTTGCTATTGTGAGGAAGAGTGTTAAAGCACGAAGGGTGATGCCGTGCACTGTTTGCTATTGTGAGGAAGAGTGTTAAAGCACGAAGGTTGATGTCGTGCATTGTTTGATATTTTGAGGAAAGAGTGTAAAGCACGAAGGGTGAAGCCGTGCATTGTTTGAAATTGTGAGGAAAGAGTGTAAAGCACGAAGGTTGATGCCGTGCCGTATGATGTACCATTCCGTACTGATATTCATTGATTATACTGTGAGGAAAGAGAGTAAAAACACGAAGGGTGATTCCGTGCACATGATTATTGATACGATTGATTTGGTGAGGACGAGAGTAAAAGAACGAAGGGTGATGCCGTGCAAGTTTGTGATTTTCTGATTCTTGTTGATATTCTGGTTCTGTTTCTTCTATCTAAATTTGAGGTTTCCTAATTGAAACTGTTATCTCCCCACAGTATGTCCCACCTTCCTTTATTGATTGATTACTTCCTGTATTTCTTTTCCATTGTATATATATATATATATATATTCAAACTGCACAAGTTTACTTGGTAGTCTGGTCCTAGCCTCGTCACTACTTCGCCGAGGTTAGGCTAGGCACTTACCAGCACATGGGGTCGGTTGTGCTGATACTACACTCTGTGCTCTTTTGCACAGATCCAGGTCTTGGTCAGCAATAGTAGTGCGAGAGCAGGCCTTCAGTCCAGCGAGATACCGAGGTAGCCTTGCAGGTGCCCGCAGGCCCGACGTTTCCTCTATTTATTATTTCAGTCTGTTATCTCATTGTACTCGAGACAAACAGTTGTATTTTCTTTCAGACGATTGTATTTAGTACTCTTAGTAGTTCGTGAGCATCGTGACACCAGTCTTGGGTAGAGGCTTATGTTGAATTTTCCGCATTCTATTCAGCTTTTATATAATTTAAGACTTCCGCTTTATTATTAATTCCATTGTTTGCATGCAATTGCTGATATTTGTTAAAAGAGGTAAAGTGTTAATGAAAAAGGTAATTAAGTTTTGGCTTGCCTAGCTCCCACTAGTAGGCGCCATCATGACTCCCGAGGGTGGGAAATCCGGGTCGTGACATTGTGTGGTCCGCACTTTTCAAAGAGGCTCTGACAGAATTCCTTCATTATCTGCGGCACTTTACAGACCGCACTTTTCAAACCACACTTTTGCCTTTTTGCCTGACTTTTGTCCTTGTCCAAAAATACTTCTTCTTGAGTTGAATTTCATCGCTTTGGCTCATTTTCCAATACATCTGCAAGTAAGAATGTTTTGTCAGTTTTTGGGGATACCTTTAAACATTTTGAGGTAAAACGTAAGTAAAAAGGGCACAAATAAGTAGTCAAAATCCCCACTTATCTACTCTCCCAAACTTAAGTTTTTGCTTGTCCTCAAGAAAATAAGGTAATTCCCACCTCCACAAGAAAAGAGCTATTTCAGCTAAGCTAAGGTGAATAAAAAATACATCAATTGGGACCAACAATTACCCACACACTCATGAATTATCAACAAGGCAATGTTTTGCATTTAAGCACAAATAGCTCTAATGTGACATTTGAGCATCAAGAGTTGACTTTACTCATCAAGGAAGTTCTCACTTTCATGTAGGTCACTCTGGATCCTAAACTCCTCCTCCTATACTCTCCATTTGCTCATCTCACTTAAGAATGTAGCACTCAATTCAATGATTTGTGAAAAGTTTTCTCATCCCTCTCAAAAGAATGTCACAAGTACGGCTCAAGTAAAATATGCTTGCCCCTCATGTAAATCACCACTAATGTAAGCTTACCCGGCTTGAAATCACGTAGGACTTTTTCGGCATGTAATGAAGGCTTTTGGACTAAGGTGGAAAATGTTGGAATAGAACGGGTTCATCTTTCTTTAAGCACTCCATTTTCTCTTTTTGGCTCATGCTTTGCCGACTCGTTGAGTCATTTTATTTTTCCTTAGGGGAACTAGAGAGACTTGACATCACTCTTTCTTGGTCATGATATTCATTTTCACCCTTTTTTTCTCTCAATGCTTTGCACTTTTGCTTTACTTTGAATCTCTTCAGCTCTTCAATTTATTCACTTCCTTTTTGTGTTTTTCTTTTATTCTTTCTTTATTTTTCTTTGCCTTTCCTATTCTTTATTTCTTTTCTATTTTTGTACCTTGATACCACTTTCAAACTCCTCGTCTCTCCCCCAAACTTATGTTTTCGCCAATTTGCTTTCATGAATATTAAAGAAAGCTCGGGTGCCAAGAGAGGATCACTGTAAATCGGGTAAAGGCTTGTAACATTGTTGTCAAATGAAAAAGGCTTTAGTCTCAAAAGGGTTGACTAGGGATAACATCATTTTTGGGCCATGGAAAATTTCAAAACAGTACAAGGACAACCTACAATCACTTCTCAAGCTAAGCAAAACTTAGAATTTTGCCTAGAAATACATTCGGGGCAAGTTCTAGACCATTCGCTCAGGAACTTGGACTTGGAAAAAAACATCTCATGTCTCACACAGCTGGATTGTTAAAGAGGATAGAGTCTAGGACCTGCAAAAACCGTACTCAAGATTGAAAATTGCTAATGGCTCAACTAAACCACTCGATGATTTCCTAAGTCAACACAAGAGTCACAAGGTCACTAACTAGAGCCATTTCTTTCCAAGAACTTGTTTTTAATCATAAGTGTGTAGTTAAGTGTATTGGTACCAAGTGAAGCATCCTTGAACCTTTTATTCGTTATCACTACTGTTTTTACCTAAACGTCAAAAACAGACTCAATCCCTTAAGAAGGTTGTCACATCATCCATCGTTGGGAAGAGCCACCTGGTTCACACACAAAACCACCTTTGGAAAGAACCATGATATTAAGAAAACCAAATGCTTATTTATCACTTAAACATAAAAAGAAGCTACCAAATAAAAAAGAAGCTATTAAAGTAAATATGTTACACCCCATATTTTCATACGTGAGAGTACGGCGTAAGTCAATTGATGTAAGATCAGAAATAAGATTATATTTGGAAGCATATAAAGTAAGTTAATAATGTTACCTTGGAGGTTACAAATATTTAATATCATGAATAATGAGTACCAAGAGGGTTGGATAGCTTAGAAGCTAAACGAATTGAAGAAAATAAGTTTCGTCGAAAGTAGACGAGTTTGGAATGTTATAACATGTACTTCAGGGTGAGACTATGGTTCATTACATGATAACGAGGTTATACTTTGAGTTATGTTTGTTGTATGATGGTCGTGTGCTACGTTTTGAATTCAAGCAAGTTGTGGAACAAAAATTGGCAAAGGTCTTCACAAATTACATTCATAATGTGCTGAAAATTAGGTAAAAAATGTAACTGAGATTTTCTCCCAATATTCTTGGAATTATTGTATGATATACCAACCAAGTTGAATATTTATGATCTAGTTTGAAAATCATTAAACCGTTCATCAATACGACATCGGAGTAGAAAGATGTTCACGTTTTCGCGAGACTGCGCAAAGCAGCTCCCATGGGACCCACAAAGTCGGTGTAAACTCCAGCTTGTATTTAAGTCAATACTAAATAGTTTTCACTCATTTTTATCGTTAAAAACAGTTCCTAAACCCTCCTAAATGCTCTCCAATGGTTCCTCCGTGATTCTAGGGTGAAAATCTAAGATAAAAACATGAATCCAATGCTAGAAAATCTGTGGTGCTTGCTAGATCATAGTTCTTCATCTTGTGGCTATTTTGAAGGGTTATTCAAAGTGAAGTAACCTCAGGTATCTTCTGTTTGTTGTTGATTAAGGTAATAATCAGTCACTCCTTCATACATATTAGATTTTTAAGGTGAACTACAAGTGTTTACACTCCAACTTGAACACCAGAAGTTGATTCAAGAAGAGAATACAACACCTATAGTGTTGTGGTGTCATTGAGGATAATTGTGGGATGTGTTTGGCCGAAATTTCAAGTGTTTAATACTTTCTAGGGTGATTATAACATCCTACTAATTGTGCTTAAGCTTGCTTGTATGTTGGTTAAGTTGATAGGATAATAAACTACAAGATAATATGGTGTTGCATTGTCATTGAGAGCTGTTGTAAGCTAAATATAACTTGGATTTAAACTTGAAGCTACTGTATTAGGTATGTTTATTGTGTTCTTGAAGGTTCTGAAGTTTATCTTGATGTTGATTAAGTTAAATGGTTGGACTAGACATGAACTAGTGAATTAAGTTGCAAATTGAAGAAAGTTGGAGTTGTGGATTGTTTCCTTTGTTATAAATATATGGTATAAGGATGGAATCATTGATGAATTACTTCATTATCATATTAATGATGTTTTTAAGTTAATGTAAGAAGTCTATAAGGGGTGATATGGGTTATACGGATTCTAATTGAGCTTGCTGCTCAAAATGATTGTTGAACTAATCAGAGAGCTTATTGTAAATTATATTGTTGTTGTTTGGGCTGTTTGGTGACTTTTGGTAACATATGGATGTAGTAAAAATAGGGTAGGTGCTATCCATTTTCTTTTAGAATATTGGTTTTGAAATATGAGAGTTACAATGCTTATATGATGATGATGAAGTCGGGTTACTCATTGTGGACGTAAGAAGATCATATTGGGCTTTGTTGAAGATTGGAGAGAAGATTGCAAAGGTATTTTAAGGCACTTCCTTCTTTATTTTGGCATGATCTAAAGTGAAATGAAAGTAAACAATAAGCTATTTCATAATGAATCTGCTCCTAGCAACTATGGTTGTCCATGTTGTTATATCCTTACAAAGTTATTTTAAGAAAGTATGTATGATCCTTGAGTCCTAGTGAAGTTCATATTGGTGGTATGATGTCCATAATGTTAATCGAAGGTGCAACTATCTTACGTCACTCCGAAAGGTTTAGAGCGTGATTCCATGAGTCCAACATGCATTATATATAGTATCTATTTTACTCTACCGAGTCGCGCTATAGTATCTATCTCTTAGAGGCACTCAGATGCTACAAGTTGTATCTCCTATATCTCTTTTTACATTACTATTCTTATTTATGTTTTCTGCCTTACATACTCAGTACTTTATTCGTACTGACGTCCCTTTTGCCTGGGGACACTGGGTTTCATGCCCGCAGGTCCCGATAGACAGGTTGACAGTCCTCCTAGTAGGCTATCAGCTCAATGGAAGGTGTTGCTGCACTCCACTTGCTCCAGAGTTGCCTATTTGGTCAATATGATTGGGACATGCATTGACTGGTATGGGGGGGACTTGTCCCTGCCTTTTTTTATGTTTATGTACTCTTAGAGGCTTGTAGACAAATTTCAGATATATGGATACTTGTATGGCCTTATCGACCTATGTTTTGAGTTTACAAATAGTCATGTCAGCCTTATAGATGCGTATGTCACATGTATAAGTTTCTATATCATGTTAGGTCATCCTATGTCTAGCATTCCCTTATATTTTATTTCGATTATGTCATGATGACCATTTTGGCACATTTACCTGTGATAGTATGATAAAAGAAATATGTTATGTTGATACTCGGTTGAGTAAGGTACCAGGTGCACGTCGCGGCCCATAGGTTGGGTCGTGACAAAATAAGAAGTTAGACTACTAATAAAAAAATAAAGAAGCTAAGAAATAAACTATTGAAAGTAGAAAATGAATATACAAATCGAGAATGGGAAAGAGAATATATACATCAATAGGGAGGAAGAAATATATACATAATGAAAAACAAAATAACGATAAAAAGAGAGTATTATAGTTATTACAAGCCAATGTCATATCAAATCAATCAAAATAGACTACCCCCTGAATAAGAGTAAGCATTGTCCTCAATGCTTAACAAAAATCGAAATAAGGAAGGGTAGAGAGTAAAGAGAACTCCCTATGTGGTCTCAGCGTTCATGGAAGCATCATCACCCTCAGGCTCCTCCAATCGGATCTCATCATTCTCTTCTCGGGGAGTAACGGGGTTGGTGAACATCTAAAGCACCTCCTCAGCAGTATGGGCAGCGAGGTCTGGCTCGTCAGACTGGCCAGCTGGTGCCTCTGCTGATGGTGCTGCTGGGTCTGATGGTATTGATGGATCTGTCTCTATCAGTAAGTCAAATGGAAGATCACCAGCTGCTTCAATACTTCTTTTCACAACCTGTCCACTGATTTCTTTGAGGCCTGTGATTTCCTCATCTTCTTCACCTGTTTACCCAACTCCTTAATAGCTTCCCCATGTCCCACCAATATATCTATGATGGTCTTTTGATTGTCCAAGATCTTCTTTAATGTTTCCTCCACTGACGAAGGAGGTGATGCTGGGGTAGAAGACTGTGTTACAACAGTATTGGATGTGTCAGACAGCTTTGCAGTAGCTGTCTGCATCCAGTTGTTGAGACTCTCCAATGTCTGGGAGACTCGCAGCGCAGTGAGTGGATATGTGGAGCTGTAAGGAACTGATATGTATGTTGATGGTCTAGAAGATGGAGGTGGTGTTATGTCAACTGTCTCGGTGGAAGGACCGGTTGCTGTGGAAGGCATAGAAGCTGTAGAAGGCATAGCAGCTGAATCTGTAACCACCACCATTGGCTCATCTGACTGGCCTACGGTAGCAGTTGCCTTACCCTTGAACTTCAGGTTCCTTGGGACTTGCAAAGAAAACCAGGAGAAGGGCTTCTTAGCTCGCACCTTTGTATCAAAACTCCTTGGCTCCACCTTTGCATCCGTGAGATACTCTGTGAGGGTGTTGGGATACGGATAGGAGCTCTCACCCTTTCTGACAACTACTTACATGTTGGACGACATGATGGCAACCACATTTATTGGGTACCCCACCATGATAGATGCCACCAAAACTGCCCGGGGGATTGGAAGATTGTTTTCATTTTGGCTGGGGTTTATGCGGCTGCACACAAATGTTTTCCACCCTTTTGCTTCAAAGTTAAGGGTGGCCCGTGCAATGGGAACCCCGGCTATGATCCACGGTGGTGGTGGTCCTGGAGCTTCCAAGATCTCTGCTAGTCAAGAGAGAGCTTTATCACCCATAGAAGGATTCTCTATGTACTGGATTGGTTTCACCTTCTTGAACCCCAAGTAAGTGTTCAGAGTGCTTTGATCGAATCTGACCTTCAGGTTCCTTACCTTGGTCACTTTGGTACCCTTCTTGATGTGTGTCACACTGGCATAGAATTCTCGTACCAAATTCTCCTTGGCATCCATAACACTCTGGGTGAACCACATCCACCCCATTCGCTCCCTAAACTGTTTAAGCACAGTCAGATTGAATCTATCCAAATCCTACAATAGAAACTGTCGCTCAAGTGTGACCGATCTCTAGGGATACCACTCTCTGAACTTGGTGAATGCTGTCAGGCTGACAAATATGTCTTCCCATACCTCCTTCTTTTTCGAACTCTCTAGGTCGCCCACTCTAGTGTCACCCCTTCCACTATCATCTCGAACATCATCATCATCGTCCACTACAACTGGTGCAGGGGGAGAAGAGGGATCTAAACCCTAGCTTCCTGCATTTGAACCCTCAAAAGAACTTGCTGAGGTGGAGGGTTCATTGCGGAGTTGGTATCTCCTAGGGAATTGTGGTGGTTGATACTGAGCCTCAGGTTGTTCCTCCACTGAGTGGCCCTCAGAAGCTTCCCTAGATGAGATATAAGAGCTTGATTCTGAGGGCTCTTGGCCCTAACTCTTCCATTTGTTGGCTTCTTGCCAATTGCTTTCTTCTGCACTGTAAGAGGTTGAGTACCCTTGCTTCGGCCTCGGGAGGGTTCACCCCTCCCTTTAGATGTATCACCTTGGCCTCTTGATCGAACCATTTGTTTAACCAAAGAATTGGATTCTTAGTCATGGCTATTTTAAGAAGTACTCGGGTTTCTGATAACCAAAGAAATTAGCTAATAATAGTATTTAGACTTGTAAATAAGAAAGCAATAAGATAGCATAAAAGTAAATACCTTTCAGTAGTGGTTCGAACGTGTCTCTACAAGTGAGATCATACTCCCTTTTATAGGGAATTTCTTAATATAACGTCTAATCTTCTCAATGATTGAGCATTAATGAATATATATATCATTAATGTAACGTTACAATAGATAAACGTAACTGTTGCGTGAAGATTCTATAATGTTTAGCTCATTGATTGAAGATCTATGAATCTTCCCTTTATTCTGCCCTGGTTCATTCTGACCGTGTCCCTTCAACTCCTCAATTAGACTGGAGCTTCTGCTTCTAATTATCTCGTGGATGTTTACTCTGTACATCTTTCTAAGCTTTCATCTAGCTGTCGCTCTTCCATTTCTCCACGTATATTGCTTTGTCATCCAATATATTACACGTGTAATGACTATTTTTTACCAATACATATAGTCCCACCACTTACCATTTATTTATCAATTAAATATTTGGTAAGTGGATACTCATTTATGGCGGGAATTTTTGTCGCCGTTTCACTCGTACCATTGCATCTGTCTCTGTATGCGTCGCTTGTCACATCCATTTAATTCTAGTGCCATGTGGCATTCTCAAATTGATTATGCAATTCGTCAGCGCCTTTTAGGGCTTTTTCGGGCTGCATCAGTCACGAAGTGACAGTTTTAATAATGACTTTCACATCATTATCTTTCCATTTTTTGATGGTTTCCTTCGTGTATAAATACCCATTTTTTCCTTTGCTTCTACGAAAAACTTCTAGCTTACTTTTACTGCTTGCGAGTCCTTCTTTCATGCTAATATGTCTTCTTTAAACCAAGACCCCAAAAAAGTAATAATAATCGATGAACTATCTCTTTCTTCTGCTCCGATCCGGAGTAGGGGGGGCGGTAGATTAAGGAGTTTGGGATCAAGACCTTCTAGAGGGTCTTCTTCTTCTCAATGTAACATTACTCCCCCACCAACTTCTAGGGTTATTGTTACTCCATCTTCTTCTAGGGCTAGAGATTTTAGATCTTCTTCTAAAAGTAGAGAGTCCAGTTAACCACGTCGCAAACCAAAGTTTGATGAGATTGTACCTGCTGAATTTTCTTTCATAAATGACAGTGAAGCCATAAGAAAACAACTTTCTTCCATGACGTCTCATGACCGCGCTGATCTTTAGCCTACTCAAATTACTGAGGGTTTGATTTCTCTTGTGCGCAGAGACTGTTATTGGAACTGTGATTTTTCGGTCTTGGTCCTTAATGAAAATCAAAGGATAACTTCTCACAAATAAGGCTATTCTTTTGTATATACCTACCTTTTTACTTTGGGTTTCAGGCCTTCCATCGACCCTGTCATTATAGAGTTTTGTCGATTTTTTACGTGTGTTTGGGACAAATCGGTCCTATCGTCTGGAGGGAATTAGCATGCCTCATATATTTGGCTAACTTAGCTTCACTTCCTTTAGCTTTTATCATCTTATTCACCTCTACTCTCCCAAGTTATTCCTCCAAGGAATCTTTACTCTTGTGGCTAGGAGTAAGACAGCTTTAGTCAATCCTGATGATGATAAAGATAGAAGTTGGTATGCCAGGTTTGTTGCTGCCCCTACAGGTGGATTAGTAGGTGAAGAAAATTTACCCTTCCCTGAGAATTGGAACTTTGCACGTAAATTTTGTTTACTTACTTATTTCCTTATTCTTGATATATGTTCAGTACCTTGACTGTTTTTATCTTTTTTCAGCAACCATGGGAACCGTCGAGGAGATTTCCACTTTCCGTGGTTGGGTAGAAAAATTGTTGTTGATCGCTCTAGTGGAAGAACGTTCTTGGAAATACCTTTCTGCAAGGTTTGGTTGGAAATTAAAAACCCATAGTAGGTTTTTTTTTTACGTTTCCCTTTTATCTTTTTCTTGAACTTCTCTAATCCCTTTTGTTTGTTAGGGTTTCCCGCTCGTGGTGTCACTGCTGCTATAACTGCTTCGAAGCTCTCTTTGGCCAAGGCTCAAGAAATTATCTTAAATTCTTATTCGTCAAAAAGGAAAGTCGATAGGACTCAAACCTTAGAAGATGAGGAGGAGCAGGAGGAAGGCTCGTTGGTTCATAGGCCACGAGCAAGAAGAAGAGTCATGTTTGATGACGAATTTGCTCCCCTTACTGGTCCATCTTCCGTGCCTGAGCCTGATGATTTTACCCCTGCATACTGTGAGGAGGAAATTCCTTCTGCAACTACTGAGTCAGTTTAGCAATTGTTCCATCAAGGTTTTGGCTCAATTTCAAAGGAGACGTCTCTTGCCATCTTTCCTCCTTCTGCCCTAGTGGAACTTCAGTCTGCCGTGCCTGTTGTTGTTTCTGCTTCCCAATCTGTGCCACCCGAGGCTCTTTCATCTACCCCTACTATTGTGCTTTCTATTATTGAAGTAGGGTCTTCTAGAAATGGGGAGATTAAGCGAATTATGATCGAGGTTCCTGCGGAAGGTAGCCTCTTAAAGAAATCAGGCCAAGCGGATGTGTGGTTGAAGCCTTTGATAGGCCCGATTTAAAAGTCAAAATTGAAAAGTCATAGATCCTTAACGTGGATGAATGAGATTTTACACTCATCTTTGAAGGTAACCTTCCTGTTATTTCTTCTTAACACTAGCCTTTGCCGTATCTAATTTTCCTTTTTTTTGTGTAGATCAATCTCAGTGATACAGAGTTGATAAAAAGGATCGTACATACGGAGCAGTTAATGAATGACCACCATACAGAGGCTGATAACTGGAAGGAACAATTTTTGAGCCTTCAACTTGATGTGGAAGCAGTAGAAGAGGAAAAGTGTACCTTAGGGCAGCAAGTTAGAGTGATAGCAGCAGAATTAGCCATTGAGAAGGATTTGTCGAATTAAGCAGGCAAGGATAAGAAAATCCTGGAATCCTCATTTGCAGAACAACTTTCCCGTGCTTATGAAGAAATAAGAAGCTTGAAGGATTTGCTAAACCAGAAGGAGGCTTATGCTGGAGAACTCATGCAATCTCTTACTCAGACCCAAGAAGACCTCCGTGAATCCTCTAACAAGGTTCAATTTCTGGAGAGTCCCTTGCTCCTTTACAAGCTTCCTACAATGTTCTTGTGGTTGAAATGGATGAGCTGAGAGCAGATGTTAAACAATGGGAGAAGGACTATGAAGCTCTCGAGAATAAAGCAACTGTTGATGTGAGTTGGGCTTACTTAAATGCCCGCTTGATACATTAATGGAAGTGGGCCAAGAAAACTTTGACTTACAAGCTGTAATTGCCAAAACTAAGGAGATAATTGAAAGGTCTCGACAGAGTCAAAGTTTTTCATCACCTGAGGTTGAAGTTCCAGTGGGTGATGAGATCGTGCCTGATGAAGTTGCTGCCCAACCCTTGCCATCTCAAGCTTCTCCTTCTGTTGATGAAGATAATCCTCCCAGTGTCTAGTGAAAGTGTTTGTCAACCCTTTTTTTTTTTTGGAGAATCAATTGGTGGTTACCCCTAGTCCCGTTTGGGGGTAAAGTTTGGTTGGTAAGTCCCCAGTGACAACTTAGGGGCAATTTTGTATAAACAAATTTGGTTTGGACTAAGTTGATACTTAGTTTCTACCGTCGTATAATATTAATTTCTTGTCATGACTTGTGTTTTTCGAGTTTTCGCTTTACTCTTAAGTGTTTGCATAAAAATTCTTTATGTTCGGGTTTTTTTTTCACTATTTTTAACTTTGCATTTAAAGTGCTTCAATACTTCTGTCTTTTTTAAACACTCACGATTTATAAAAGAGGGCCCTTTTATGAACGACACTTAATGAAGAAGACGTCTCAACTTCATAATGGTGTAAATATACGAAAGAGAGATAGGAATTCACATGTTCCTTTGAGTAATGCTTTGAAGAAAGTTTTTGTATTATTTGAACTTTCATAATACTTTACATGTGTTCAAGTATCATCTGTAACTCTTTCGTAATTGTTTTCTTTTACAACATATTTTGAATAAATACAGGGGTACAAATTTCAACCCGTGACTAAATTTTGCCTTTAACCTAACATTCGTTTTCATTTACGAGCATGTTTTTTGTAGGTTTCTGAATCAGGCTTTGTATGATAGCTTTCACCTCTTTGATTTCGCTCGTAACTTTTGATTTTTTGGGTAAAACAGGTCTCCAGGCTTGAGCTCTGACTTTTTAATAGTCTTCTTTATTGAGCTTTGACTTTTTTGATAGTCTTCTTTGCCTTCCATATTATATAGTCCTCCAAGTGTTTGAGCTTTGAAGAATGAAATATCGAGCACTTGACTACTCATTCCTTGTGGTCCTTTTCCTGAAAATGAAAACATACGGGACTCGAAGGTATATAGTTTAGATGATGACTGCTTAACCCTTTGAAATGTCCATCAGAAAGATTGTAACCCTAGATTGGGAATTCAGTTACTTCCTCGTGTCTATTCAGGTCTAATATGATCATTTGGTTATGGGTTAACTTTTTGCCTATCATCTAAAATTTTTAGTATAATTTTAACTGTACTAAATAAAATCGTACGTAATGATACCTGATCGTGGGTATTCCTTCTCTTTAGAATTAATATTTCTTCAAGTGAACATCGTTCCAACTTGTTGGTGAAATTCTGTCATCCATGATTTCCAGCTCATAAGATCCTTTTCCAGCAATACCACGCACTTTGTAGGGTTCTTCCCAATTTGGATTTAATTTTCCTGCTCCAGCCTCCTTTGTTGATTGAAAAACTTTCTTAAGGACAAAGTCCCCAATTTTGAATTATCTGAGGTGAGCTTTTCTGTTGTAAAATCGCTCTATGATTTGCTTTTGAGCTTCCATGCGTATTAAAGTAGCTTCTCTCCTTTGCTCGAGTAAATCCATATTTGTTCTCAATTTGTCATTGTTTGTTTCTTTTGTTGCTGTTGTGAATTTCCTGCTCGGTTCACCAATTTCCACTAGTATTAGAGCTTCTAAGCCGTAAACAAGCGCGAATGGGGTTTCTCCTGTGGGTGTCTTTGCAGTAGTTCTATAAGCCCATAATATTGCCAATAGTTCTTCAGGCCAATTTCCCTTAGCTTTTTCCAATCGTTTCTTCACATTGTTAACAATGATTTTATTTGTTGACTCAGCTTGCATGTTATCTAGGGGATGATATGATGAAAAAGTGATTCGTTTGATTTGCCAGCTTTAGAAGAATTCTGTGATTTGAGAGCCTATGAATTGTGGTCCATTGTCACATACAATTTCCCTTGGTACACCAAAACGACATATGATGTTTCACCATATGAAACTTTTCACTTCTTTTTCTCGCACCTGTTTAAAAGCATCTGCCTCCGCCCATTTTGAGAAATAATCTGTTAATACAAGTAAAAATCGTACCTTTCCTCTGGTTGGGGGTAGAGGTCCTACTATATCCATTCCTCATTTCATAAATGGCCAAGGTGATACAACCAGGTGTAGTAATTCTGCGGGCCGATGCATATTGTTAGCATATCGCTGACATTTATCGCATTTAGCTACGAAATGTTCAGCATCTTCTTCCATCTTAGGCCAATAGTACCCTACTTTGATTAGGGTTTTGACTAAGGATCTTGCACCTGCGTGGTTCCCACAATGCCCTTTGTGTACTTCTTTCATCACGTAATCAGTTTGGTTTGGTCCAAGGGACCTTGCTAGGGGACCTCCAAATATTTTGCGATACAGAGTGTCATGAACTAGGCAGTACCGTGCAGCTTTTCGGCGAAGTGTTTGAGATTCTTTCTTATCTTCAGGCACGGGGTACCATTATGCAAAAAATTTACAATTTCGTTTCTCCAATCTCTGGTTAGATTATTAAATGTTACCTCATTCTTGTCCTGGTCAATTGCTGAATGAAATAAGTGTATCACAATAGCATTGTCTTTATTTGTTACATCGGTAACTGCTGCAAGATTAGCTAACGCATCCGTTTCTACATTTTCCTCTCTAGGTACTTGCATAATCTTCCATGACTGAAATTGATTTACCAGGACTCGTGCCTTTTCCAGATACTGTTGCATTCGAGTGTCTCTAGCAGTATAGATCTCCTTCATCTGGTTCACCACTAGTTGTGAGTCACTTTTGATCACGATATGCTCAATTGAGAGTTCTCGTGCTAATTCGGGTCCTGTAATGACAGCTTCATACTCTGCTTCATTGTTAGTAATGGGATAACATTTAATAGCATGCCTTATCTTTTGACCCGAAGGTGGTATTAAAACAATTCCCAACCCGGCTCCTTTGATATTAGAAGACCGTCGGTGAATAGAGTCCATATTCCCGGATTAGCTCCGATAAATATTTGTAATTCTTATTCTACTTCAGGAATTAAGCTAGTGTTAAAATCTGCGACAAAATCGGCTAACACCTGAGACTTTATTGCAGTCCTAGCTTGATAGACTATGCCATATTCGCTTAGTTCTATTGCCCATTTATCCAGTCTTCCTGACAGTTCTTGCTTATGCAAAATATTTCTCAAAGGATATGAAGTTACAACAGTAATTGGATGACACTGAAAGTACGGTCTTAACTTTCTAGCTGCCATGATTAGAGCCAAGGATAATTTTTCTAGATGAGGATATCTAGTTTCAGCGTCTAGTAAGGACTTACTTACATAGTAGATAGGAGATTGCTTACCTTTGTCCTCCCTTACCAGGACTGCACTTACGACTATTTCTGCCACAACAAGATAAATGTATAACCTTTCCCCTTGCTTTGGTTTAGACAGTAGTGGGGGATTCGATAGATAAGCCTTCAAGTCTTTAAGAACTTATTGATATTCTTCAGTCCATTCGAATTGATTCTGCTTCTTTAGTACTGAGAAGAATTTAAAATCTTCTATGAAGATCTGGAGATGAATCTTCCTAAAGTTGCAATCCTACATGTTAATCTTTGAACTTCTTTTTTGCTTGTTAGTACATCAGGTATTTCTTTAATAGCTTTAATTTGAGCAAGATTTACTTCAATGCCTCTATTTGATACGAGAAAAGCCAAAAATTTACCTGATTCGACGCCAAAGGCGCATTTTTTTGGATTTAACTTCATGTTATACCTGCGGAGGATCACGAAAGTAGTTGAGAGATGTTGGAAATGATCTTCTTCCTTCGTTGACTTTACCAACATGTCATCAATGTACACCTCCATTGTTTTCCCCAGATGTTCCTGGAACATCTTGGTCACTAGCCTTTGATATGTGGCTCCAGCATTTTTCAAGCCAAAAGGCATGACTTTGTAACAATAAGTCCCCCTCTTCATCGATCACTTGATTCTTGAACGATCTCTGCGTTCTTTTCTTTTGCTTGACAGGTACGAAGGATGGGTCTTCATTTAGTTTATGATCATCACTTCTGGGGTATACCTTTTATATCTGAATGGGACCAAGCAAAACAATATGCGTTAACTTTTAAATATTCAATTAACTTACCTCTTTTGTGATCAGGCTTAAGCTCGAACAGTGGAACAACTTCAAGCTCCGTAGTCGTTGTCTTGATATTTTCATTCTGTTCTGGTTCTTGAATAACATCAGGTCTGGAATCCATGTCCGTATGTCTTGATGTGACATCCGTGGTGATTTGATTCACCGTGTCTTTATCATTTTCTTCCGTGTCTGTTCGAGTTGCTCCCTCGTCTTTTGATTCCTCCGCTATTTCTTTTGTATTGGAATGCATCACTGAGTTTATGTTTCTTGAAGTCTGGTGATCACCTTGAATTTGTTGGATTCCCCATCTGGGAGGGAATATGATTACCTGATGCAGGGTGGATGGTACTGCATCCATGTCATGGATCCATGGTTTTCCAATAATTACATAATAGGCCATGTCTGTATCAATAACTTGAAATTTTGTTTCTTTGACGACGCCTTCTGCAGAAGTACTTAATGCAATTTCTTCCTTTGTTATGACAGTAGAATTATCGAATCCGGATAAGGAACGTGCTTTTGGAATTACATGGTCTCCCATTAGCATCTTTTCCACCACTTTTAGTAGAATGATGTTAACTGAACTACCTGGATCAACCAATACTCTTCTCACGTTAGTGTCATGTATAAGTAAAGATATTACCAGTGCGTCTTTATGTGGGATCAATAACCCATCTGCATCTGCATCGTCAAATGTTATGCTATCAGCCTCCAAGATTTCACGAGTCCGTTTCCCGTGGGTTATTGTGAACTTCGTTGTCTTTTTTGCTGATGTCACGACCCAAAATTCATAAGGTCGTGATGGCGCCGGACACCACTGTCATGCAAGCCAATCATTAAATGGTTAAGTTAAATTTCCTGTTTTAGCATTTTTGAAATCATTACCTTTCACTTTATTACACGATAACTGAATAAAATCCGCTAAGTAAATACGACAGTTTAATATTTCATTTTATAAAATACATCCCAAACACATCCCAGAACCCGGTGACACAAGTACATGAGCATTTTCTAAGAATTTTACAAATTCTACAAAGCTTGTCCGAATACAAATTGGACAAGGAATAAAAATGAAAATACAATACATAGAGGAAGAATCTACCGACTGCGGGTCGTCTCTGAATGATGCAGCTCGTCTAAGTTCCCAAGTCAGTCATATTGCTATGGAGGTACATGTGCAACAAAATGCACAGAAAGTGTAGCATGAGTGCGAAAACAACGTGTACTTAGTAAGTATCCCGCCTAACCTCAGAGAGGTAATGACGCGAGGTCGACTTGACACTCACTAAGGCCCAACAAAATAATTCCACAAGATATGATATCAGTAATAGGCATACGAGGATGATAAAAACAGTAAAGATTAAAGATAACTGTAGTTCAAATAAAAACTGAAAGTAAATAAACAATTACTACTTCATTTTCCCCCAAATATCTTAAATAAACAATTACTTCTTCATTTCCCCCCAAATATCTTAAATAAACAATTACTTCTTCATTTTCCTCCAAATATCTTGTCACTTCAAAATCCATGAAACCATTAACAATTTAGCATGCGCATACGGGATAAGGACAACCGGTCTGAGCCATCATAATAATCATATTTGTGCACTGCCGAGGGTAGAACGGCCCGAACCATAATATATCTTTCATTCTCGCCGTGGCGTACTGCCCTCTCCCATGTGTCACGACCCAAAATCCATAAGTTCGTGATGGCGCCAGACATCAATGTCAGGCAAGCCAAATCCTTAATTAATTGAAATAACTTTTCGGTTTTAACATTTATGTAAATATTTCTTTACACTTTATTACATATTAACCAAATAAAAATCTGTTAATTAAAAACAATGGTTTGAATACTACAGTTTAGCAAATATATCCCAACACATCCCAGAACCCGATGTCACAAGTACATGAGCAATTTCTAAGAACTTATACAATCATTACAAAGCCTGTCCGAAATATAAATTGGACAAGGAAATTTAAAATGGAAATAAATACAGTACGAGGGAGACTCTGTCAGCTGCGGATCACCTCCGGATGGTGCAGCTCGCCTAAGTCTCCGAATACATTGCTATGAAAGTACCTGTGCAATAAAATGCACATCAAGTGTAGCATGAGTACAAAAATAACGTGTACTCAGTAAGTCACCCGTCTAACCTCAGAGAAGTAGTGACGAGAGGTCAAATTAGACATTTGCTAAAGGTCAATTTAGAATATTCAAGTATGACACTAAGCATGATTATCATAGGCAATTCATTAAAAATCAGGAATAAATATTATCAACTCCGTTCACATTTAACACTTTATATCTTCGTCATATTAATAACGATTAATCAATATGGGTGATTTAATAAAATAATAATTATTCAACGGGAAGGAACAACTTCTTCCAAAATCTTTTAATAACTTTAAATTTCTGTCATTTCAATTGACAACTTAAAATTCCAGGCCAGTAATCAGGCAAAAATCATAGCAACTACGCAGTAAATATCATGCGCAAGCAATGCCGAGGGTCGAACGGCGCAGACCAACAATAATAAATTGTGCACTGCCGAAGGGTCGAACAGCTCAAACCATAGATGCATTTATCTGCCCCGCTCGCGAATCGATCATGTGACGCGGTTATACATATAAATAATAAGTCTAGCCTGCTCGCGAATCATATCTGCGACTCAGGTGCTCATATGTACACATATCCACATAATAAATCCTTATTTTTATCAAGAAGCAGTTTTTCTCAGGAAAGTGGTAGAAATCCTTCTTAAAGGAACATGAAATATAGTTTTTAAATCTTTGTTTTGAAACTCATTTGTTAAGTTTAAATGATATTCCATAATACAACCCTACCATGTACGCAATTATCCATAGAGGAATCAATTCTCTTTCTAGATGATTAAGGAAATGAACTCTATTCTTCTTTAGACATTCAATTACGATTTCAATTATATTAGCAGTTTAAATATTACACGCAGGACCACAGGTACAACACATAAGGCATGCTAGTGGGCCCTAGACTACCCGGACATGGCATAATAGTAGCTACGCACGGACTA